>JAODAL010006213.1:0-135656 GCA_025379985.1 Phyllomedusa bahiana | reverse complement strand
GATTTCTTTTGCTCGACTTCGGTTGGTAGGGTCAAAATTTGGTTTTCAAAAAAATAAACATGGACCCCAACCTGCCTTGATAAAAGGTCAGGCGGGGTGGTGGTTTTCATGGGTGGGGGGAAAATTTTTTTCTTGGCCTTTTTGGGGCCCCCTTGGTACCAATTGAGCATGTTGCAACACCTTGTGGAAATCTATCCCCACGAAGAATTGAGGATTTCTGAGGCAAAAGGGGGGTCAAACCCTTTACTAGCATGGTTACCTAATAAAGTGGCCGGGTGATTTTAAGGGTGGCCCCTAGGTGGGACCGCACCTATCAGATTTGGGGGCTTATTAGCCAGGACGGGGAAGGTTTCCTGGTGCCAGGAAACACCATGCCTCCTTTTTCCCCCTTTTTCTGCTTGGATGAATTCTATACATTTTCTCCCCATCATCCCCCCCTGTCTCACAGTACACTTTTCCATCAGTCTATGGTGGGAGCTCCCCTTTAAGCTTTATTTTACTTTAAAAATGACATTTTTTAAAAAAAGGGGGCCTCTATATACATATCACAAACCCAAACAATACACCCCCTAAAATCTTCAAGTAAACTTCAATTTTACGTGAGAATCCCTTTGTCTATAAACAAACTAAAAACCCCCGGCACCCTTGGGGGGCGCGGCGGCTAGGATGAGTCAAATTTTCGCGTTGCGTCGAATCCCCGGGGGTTAAATTGCTGTGAACGCCCAAGGGGCCCGGGTTTGAGCGGAAAAGTAGGGGGTAAACCCGGGCGCTGTCAAGTTGGAGTATTGATCGGCCCAGGGCCGCGCACGTGCTGGTGGCGGCGGATACGGTGTGCGCCAACAGCATCATCAAGATGAAAGCAGGGGTGGATGGGCAGCGTCGGGGAGCCGGCAGGGTGTCGAGCTGCTTTATGGGCGCCAGTAAAGGGATGAGATAGAGCCCCGTACAGGTATTGCCAGGGGGGCCAGGCCGAAACCTAGTGCTGGGACAGTGGGATGGGGCCCCTAGACTGTAACCCCCATTTGCCCCATGGCCCTTTGTCTCGCCCTGTGAGAAAATCGCCAATGGGGGCTAAAAGGGAAAAGAAAACTTTTGGGGGGGACATTGGCTCCTTCCTGCACCTTCTAATGGGGGAGACGGCCAGGAGCATGTGTGAGGGGCCTCATGCTCCACACTCCCAGGAGTGGACCACTACATTTAGCTTGGAAGTCCGAGTCGAAGGTTGAGCTCCGCCTGGGATCCCCCCTGTGGGAGAAAAAGGGGTTCCTGCTGCGGAGACCCAAAGGGGCACTATTTACTTTTTTGGGGGAGGGGGCTGCCGCGGAGTGTCCGCTGCGGAGGGGGGAAAACCCGACCAGTATTTTGTCATTGACATGTGAACCCACCCTGAGGCCATGTTCACACGGCTTATTTTGGGACGGATTTCGTTCCGTATTTCACGGCATACTGCGCGAAATGCGGCTGAAATCCGTCCCAGTCATTATGGTAATCCACAGTTCTCATAGAGAACTATGGATTCCGTCTCCTCTCCCCGTATTTCGTGAGGGGGGAGAAAGTGACCTGTCAATTATTCACGGCAGGATACGTGCCGTGGATAATGAATGTCTATGGGGCTGGCGAGCTGCTGGCCCCGCCCCCGCTGCACGGCGCATAGCGTAATTGCGGGTGAAATCCATCCCCGCAATTAAGCCGTGTGAACAAAGCCTAAAGGTCAGTCCACAAAGCAAGATTTTTGGTCTGATTTTCATATTTGAAAACTCACCAGCAGCCTTCCCCATAGACTTTATAGTGGTTGTCACACTGCACCGATTCATCTTACTTCAGTCCCGTTTTCTTGATTTAATTTTTCAATTCAGGGGCATGTTTACTGGCTTCTACTAACCTGCAGTGACAGCTGCTGAGGACACCAGGTCTGTAGCTATAGTGACCAGCGCTGGCAGCCTATCAGGAGAGATTGAACAGGTCTGTAGCTATAGCGGGGCCAGTGTCAGGAGAGATTGAACAGGTCTGTAGCTATAGCGCCAGCCTGTCAGGAGAGATTGAAAAAGGTCTGTAGCTATAGCGACCAGCCTGTCAGGAGAGATTGAACAGGTCTGTAGCTATAGCGACCAGCCTGTCAGGAGAGATTGAACAGGTCTGTAGCTATAGCGACCAGCCTGTCAGGAGAGATTGAACAGGTCTGTAGCTATAGCGACCAGCCTGGCAGGAGAGATTGAACAGGTCTGGAGCTATAGCGACCAGCCTGGCAGGAGAGATTGAACAGGTCTGTAGCTATAGCGACCAGCCTGGCAGGAGAGATTGAAAGGTTATGTAGCTATAGCGACCCGCGCTGCAGCTGTCAGGGAGAGGAATTTGAAACAGATCTGTAGCTATAGTGACCACAGGAGCTGATGCAGCCCATACAAAAGGGGATATCTAGGAATAGGTAGGATACTGTTTTTGTAAGATCTTTATTAAGGCATATTCTTAAAGCCAAAAACACTCATTAAAAATGTATAAGCATATGAAACGATAAATTGCACTTTTGGTTTTTAGATCTCCTGAGCAGGAGTATCAAGCGGTAAGTCCATAGATATGGTAAGCAGCATTCTTAAGGCAAGTCCATTCTCAGAGCAGTCTGCTGGACTTACCGCTTGTTACTCCTGCTCAGGAGATCTAAAAACCGCAAGTGCAATTTATCGTTTCATATGCTTATACATTTTTAATAAAGTGTTTTTGGCTTAAGAATATGCCTTAATAAACATTTTTTTAGAAGATTGATTACCCTATTGGAGTGTTTGCTGCTTACTTCGATATATTGCTTGGTGAATGAAGGCGCCCCTGACACACTCCATGCATGCGGTCATAAAATAGAAGTCCCGGTTATATATTTTTTTGTAAGTCTTTAACATAAAAAGAAACCCCTTTGTGTGAGAAAAACCCCCTTTAAAATTGAAAAATCCCCCCAGTGGGGTTTCACTGAATGGGTTTTTCCTGCCAGAGGGTTTTTTTACATTTGCCGGCGTTTTTGAAAAAATTTCAAAAAGCAAATTCTTTTGCCCATTTTTGGGGGGCAGAAAAAATCTCCATTTGGGGGGGGACAGCGGCCCGGGAAAATGCGGGAACAAAAACCACCCCCCAAACCTTTCAAAAGGAAAACACAATCCCGGGCGGGTTTTTTTGGCCGGAAAAAGCCCAAACCGGTATTTTTTCTTTCCCGTGGGACGCCCCTTGGGGGTTTGGTCACACGGCTTTTTCACCCCGTTTAAAAAAGCACTTTTTAGGACCCTTCCCGGGGTTCGATAGGACGGACCCGGGGGACTTTTCAAAACAATTTGAGTGAGATTTTTCACGGGGGCAATGAGGGAAAACGCAGCGGCGTTCCCCAAGGGAAAAACTCCGCTGCGTGTTCCTCTTTACCCCCCCAGTTATAATCCACTGTTTAATTTTTAGTTTCCGGGTCCCTGGGTTTTGTCCTGTCAGCCCCCGGAGAGGGATCAAAAAAGCGCTTTTTAACACGGGGGTAAAAAAGGGCCATGTGAAAAAACCCCTTTAAAATTCTTCACATCATGGTTAAAGTGTGGGCTGTTCAAAATTGAAAGTGAAAGCATCTAATTTAAATTGGCCTTCCTGCTTTGTCAAAAACCCGTCATCGGGCCAAAAACCCAAAAAAACACGTCTTATTAAAACCTTACATATCCTTTAAAAATTTTGTTTCTCTCAAACCTGGAAAGTATCCGGTATCTTAAGTTGAATTTGTATGTAAGTCAGAACAGGTATATTTATTAAATATTTTCTCCGCAAAAAACCCAATTTGTCTCCTTTTGGGGGAATAAAATAATCTTTATTTTTATAGCCGCCAACAAAATTTCCCGCAGCACTTTAATTTGGGGGGTTTTGTAGGTACAGACAAAAGAAAAAACATTGCACAATGAAAAGCTATTTAAACAAAATGAGACCCCCAAGGGGGGTTGGGGCCCCCTGCTCGAAAAGGGGCTTACAATCTATTAGGGGGGGGGGAATAAAGGGGTTTAAAAAGGGCCCTGGGTTTTTAAAAAGGGGTCCACCAGGGTGACAAAAATATGGGGTTGATTTATGTGGGAATTCGGATGAACCGGGCCACCCAGACAGTAAAATCTATATAAAGAAAAAGTGCCCAAAAAATGAGTTTTGAGGGGCCACTAGGGGGGTTGTGGGGGGGGGGGGGAAATGGTTGTTAGAAATTAGGGTTTTTTGGTTTGGGCCCAAAGGGGTTTTAGGATTGAAATTACCCGGGGCCCCCTTTTAAAGCTATGAGAGTTCTGATTGTCCCTGATCCCCCACGGTTTGGGGGCTTTTTCCTGGAAACGGGTTTGCCGCACGTGTGAATTTCTTGGGAGACGGGCATGGGGAGGTTGGGGGATGAATAAATGAGGGGGGCTAAAATGCCCTTTGATATCATCGGGCGAGGGGAAAAAAGGCGGGTAGGGGGGGTTAGACAGAAAAGGGGGGAGGAAAAGTAGGGAGGGAGGCACGTTGGGGGGCCCTTTAAATGGGGTGAAAAACTGATTTTAAAATGTTTACCCTTACTTTTTTAAGCAACCGGGTGCAGTGACGGGACACAGGGTAGAGGCTTCATTATAGGGGGGCTGGAAAAGAAGGGGACAACCCTGGTTTGCTGCATTCGGGAAACCAGGGGGGAGATTTTGGGCGGGAGGGAGACCGTTTAAAAAAGGGGTTTTTGGCATTGGGTCGGGCCCGAGAAAGGGGAATAAGAGAAACAATGAGAGTTTGAGTCGTTTCCCGGGGGGAAAATGGGAAGGGTTTTTTTGGAAAATATTTTTTGGAGGTGCAGGTGACAGGAGCGGGGCAAGGGGTTTGGGTTTAAAGGTATGGGGGGACAGACCGGATTTTGGTAAAACCCCCAAAGGACAGCGGGCCCTGCGGGCCCCTAGGAGAAATGGTGGTGCCACACAGGAGACAAAAAGGGGTGGGTAAGGTCGGGGTTAGTAGATGGGGGGGGGATCCCTAGAATTTCAGTTTTGGAGGTTTAGTTTAAAGAAAGGGGGGAAAAGGGATGTCGGGACAGCAGACAGGCAGTCCCGGGTTTGTTTTGTAGCGAGCAGGAGTGATTTCTGGGGGGAAGGAGGTGTTTTTTGGGGGTTGTAAACCCATGGGAAGGTTGGGGGGGGAAACCCAAAAACTGTTGAGGGTTTTTGTCCAAGGGAAAGTTTGTGAATTGGAAGAGGAGAGGACCAAAAAACGGACCCCCTGGGAACCCGACAGCAAGGGGAAGGGGTAGGGGGTTTAAAAAACCGGGAAAATGAGACACTGAAGGAGCGGTCAGGATTTTAGAAAGGAAAAAAACCCAAGAGAGGGCATGCCCCGGGAAAATCCCAAATGGTGTTTGAGCTTGGAGGAGAAGGTTTGGTGTTTAAACATGAAAACGCGGGCAAAAGGATCCGGGAAAAAAGAAAAACAATGATTAGTTTTTTCCCCAAAGTTTTTTGCTGTTAGGGGGATCATTGGGATTTTAGTTAGAGCCGTTTCCGTGGAGTGTAGGGTGGGGAAACCTGATTCCCAGAGGGTTTCCAAAAGGGGAGTTAGCAGAGAGTAGGGATTAGGGCAAAACTAAAACCAAGGGTTCCGGGGGTTTTTGGGAGTTTGAAGGGAGGTTAGAGATTTAGTGGGTTTGTTTAAACGCAGGAGGGGTCCGGAGGGGCTTTTTCAGTAGGGATTTAAATAACAGCGTGGTTTAAAAGGGAAGGGGGGAAAAGCCCCCAGTGGAAAAGGAGAGAGGGTTACAGATTCCCAGTTTATTGAGGGATGATAGCTGGAGAAATAGATGGACAAAGTGGGAGGGGGAAGGGGGCCCACTTGGGGAGCAGGGGGTGGGGCGACAGCCCAGCAAAGGGGCCTGGAAAATTTCTTTTTGTGGGTGGGTCGGGGCTGAGGTAGGCTGGGGGATGTGCGGGGAGGGCCCGTGGGGGGGGGGGCTGCTGTTTGGGGGTTTTTGAAAATAGATGTTTTCCCGGTTTTTTTCTTTTTTTCTTTTTGGGAAGTGGTGGCCGGTTTCGGGCAGGGAGGTCGAGACCGGGCCTGATTTTTAGGCCTGAGAAAGGGTTTGGGATGGGGGCAAACGGGCGTTTGGGGGTTGTTGGGGTAATTTTGGGATGAAGGAGGTGAAAAATTTTTGGGTTTGGCGCTGGGGGAAAGGGGTTTTTTTTTTTTTTGAAAATTTTTGTAGGGAAAAAGTCTGCGGTGTTGCCCCCAGGGCCCCCCAAATGGAAAGGGGGTTTGGGGTTTTGGGGGCCTGGTTTTCTATCTTGGTTTTTTTATTTTTAATTTTTCCCATGGGGGAAAATTTTTTATTTTTTGGAGACAAAAAAGAAAAGGGGGGGGGCTAATTTTAGGGGTTTGAACCCTAGGTTTTTTGGGGGGAATTTTAAAGGGAAAATTTTTCTTTTTAAAAAATTTATGAAACAACAAATTCTTTTAAAGTTTCCATTCCTTTGTGGTTTGTGTCAACTTTCCCGCTGCGGGCATTTTCACGGGGGAATGTTCATAGTGTTGGGGGGAAAAAAATTTTCCCTTTTTTTTTTTGGGGTTTTTATTTTCCCTCTTCTCCCCTCCCTTTTGGGCCCTTACCTTTGCCACTTCCGTCTGAAGCATCCTCCTTGAGTCTCAAAATGAAAAAACCATTGTCAATTGTAAGGGTTTTTGGTCTCTGATGTAAAATGAGAACCAAACATGATGAGGGGACTGTTTAAATCCCCAAATTTAAATTGACCCCTAAAAATTTAACCGTGGAAAGTTTGCCATTAAGCTCCTTGTTAGAGATCAGCAAGTTGTGCAAAAAGTACTGAAACACTGTGGACATGTGCATTCTAAAGCTAAGAGATGGGCTCATTTAGTGCGTTTACAAAAATATTCAAGAAATTTTATGTTCATCCGGAAATTTCAACCAAAATCCAAATGTCCCTAATTTTGTCAGTAGTGTATATACAGTGGGTGCGGAAAGTATTCAGACCGCTTTACATTTTTCAATCCTTCTTTCATTGCAGCCATTTGGTAAGATCAAAAAAGTAAAATTTTTTGCTCATTAATGTACACTGCACCCCATCTTGAAAGGAAAAAAACAGAAATGTAGATATTTTTGCAAATTTATTACACAAGAAAAACTGAAATATCACATGATCATAAGTATTCAGAGCCTTTGCTGTGCCACTCATATTTAACTCACATGCCGTCCATTTCCTTCTGATCCTCCTTGAGATGGGTCTACTCCTTCATTGGAGTCCAGCTGTTTTTAATTAAACTGGACTTGATTAGGACAGGCACACACCTGACTATATAAGAGCTCACAGTGCATATCAGAGCACATGAGGTCTAAGGAAGTGCCCAAGCAGCTCAGAGACAGAATTGTGGCGAGGCACAGACCAGGTCGGGGTTACAAAACAATGTCTGCAGCACTCAAGGTTCCTAAGAGCACAGTGGCCTCCATGATCCTTAAATGGAAGAAGTTTGGGACGACCACAACTCTTCCTCGACCTGGCCGTCCAGCCAAACCAAGCAGCCGTGGGAGAAGAGCCTTGGTGAGAGAAGTAAAGAAAAACCCCAAGATCACTGTGGCTGAGCTCCAGAGATGCAGTAGGGAGATGGGAGAAAGTTCCACAAAGCCAACTATCACTGTAGCCCTCCACCACTCGGGGCTTTATGGCAGAGTGTGCCGACTGAAGCCTCTCCTCAGTGCAAGACATATGAAAGCCCACATACAGTTTACCAAAAAAACACATGAAAGACTCCCAGACTATGAGAAATAATATTCTCTGGTCTCATGAGACTAATACGAACTTAGGTAAATAGGTAGATCTTATGTAGGTCTGGTTCATATGTGTCTGAGATTCTATTCAGAATCTCATTACAGAAGTAGAACCAGGCCCGTTTAGCAACAGACACTGACGGTGTCCGAGAGAACTCTTTGACCACAGTGGGGTCTGTTGGGTTTCCGTTGCGGTGTCGAAAAAAAAAAAACAGCGCAGCATGCTGTGCTATTTTTTTTCCGTCATCCAAACAAAGTTTCTGGTTCTCCATTGCAAATAAACATCTGGCACAGGTGCCAATCACTGCTTTAGAACCACCCACAGCTTACCAGGAAGTGTGAGTGTAAAGCGGGCTATTACTCTGTGAAACTGCATGGTGAGACAACCCTTTTAAAGGGACACTACCATCAGCTGGATTGTTTTTGTTAATACCAATATTCCTGGAAAACTCAAATTTATTTTAATATATATATATATATATATATATATATATATTATATATATATATTATATATATATATAATATATATTAAAATAAATTTGCAAGTATCGAACTACAAACAATCAAAAAAAAAAGAAATATAATTTTTTTTATTTTATTTTTTTTATTTTGTAGTTCGATACTTGGCAAGTTTATTTTAATTTCAGCAGTCCAATTATCTCTATATACTGCAAATAGTAGGTAATGACATCATGATCGTTCTATTCTCTCCACAGGGATAAATGAGTTTATACTAGACTACAAGCAGCACATGAAAGGAAAATACATCTTTTTAGGCAGGCCTACCAAGATCCCTAATTGCTAACACCCCTCTTTAAGTCACACTTCCTGCACTTGGCCACTCACAGGCACTTATCTGTATATAGACATAGTCAGGGTGGCAGATTCTTCTTCGCTTTTTTATGTAAACCACCCCATATTTATGTAACATGGCTGGACTATTGTAAACCTAGCACTTCTCATCCTTCTTCTTACCCATACACCCTAATAGATTGTAAGCTCTTGCGAGCAGGGCCCTCACACCTTGTGTCTCACCTGTAAGTAGCTTTCACTGTGTAATGTCTGTCTTTTTGTCTGTAATTATACCCTTTACATTGTAAAGTGCTGCAGAATATGTTGGCGCTATATAACTAATTATTATTAAAACAGGGTAATGTTTTTTTTTCACCCTCATCAGGTTATTGCTGATCCTCTCAATCCTCTCACTGCTGTGCTATTAGAGCTCACAGAGGGGAAGTCAAAGACAATAATGTATGTAGGGGAAATGTTATAAATAAAAACATTTTAAATCAACCACCCAATTAAAAAAACAAAACATAACACATTGCTTGTTACTATGTAAAAGGAAAACCTGGTAGTGTCCCTTTAAGTGTTTTAGTTTTACTATGTCCCTCTGGTTCTACATATGATCATTTGAGTGGTTGTACTTAGTAGTCTGGTCTACAGGGTTACGTGCGCTCTATTGCTGTCACTTGATGCCCATCATTACGTTTCCTGCAGCCCTGTAATGAAATATTCGGTATATACTTTTTACCCCAATAGATGTAGACAAAATGTTCAAGATGAGTGAGAAGATCCTCCTGTTGTGTGTGGGAGAAGCCGGCGACACAGTGCAGTTTGCAGAATACATTCAGAAGAATGTCCAACTCTACAAGATGAGGAACGGTGAGTTGGTGAGCTCTGAATTCTTGGGAGTTGTAATCCATAAAGATAAGCGACTAATAGGTAGGAAATAGTGTGGTTAGGCACAGAGCCTTATTGTAAAAATGCAGCCCGTAGTTAGCAGTCCTACAGTCCTAGTGGTAATCTTGAAGGAAATACGTAAAGGTAATGGGGCACATTTACTAATATTGTCCAATACTAAGTGTAAGCAGAGCAGACAGTCTAAAAATACACCAGGTTTGTCACAGTGGCCCACAATGTGTGATAAATCCGGCCCATGTTTAGACATTTTTGTCTAACGTTAAACCTTCATTTGCACCAATAATTGCACAAAAAGTTTGGCACGTTTTTGAGATTTAGTAAATCATGCTACTTTTCCGCAAAAATATACCCCCTTTGTGAAATGCATCCCAAAAGTGTTTAAAAACGGTCAAACGCATAATAAGTGTGGTGTAAAGCATCTATTTTGTTGCCCAATTCTCCAACAAGTGGCATAGTAAATGGGCGTAATATTTTTATGTACACGGCATTGGTATACAGTCAACTACCATGCCCTTTCTTGGTTCTTAAGATTGAGAGATACTCTAGGGCATTAACATTAAGTAGAATCATCTTATGTTTTTTGTCTCCACCTGCAGACAGGCAGATTTACTCATTTCTAAAATTTAGACTTGGCAAGTGCCAAGTTTACCACAGGTGCTCATGCTTGTTTGAAAATTTTGAGGCATCCTCTGTATACCAACTGTTGGTTGGATTACTTGGCACCAGAAATTAAGTGTAATTTTTTTATTTTATTTTTTGCATTTTAAGCCCTACCCGTAGAAAGAGGTGCACCAAAATTTGCTATCTTTTCTGACAAATCCTGATGTATTTTAGTAAATTTGCCCCATTATGTGTTAGTGACGATTCAAATTCTGGACCTTTATTGGCGGAAAAATCCAACGTCTAATCCGCGGCAGAAATGTGAGATCATATCTTGGATTTTTGCCTAGGATATTCACTTAACAGGAGTGGTGTTAAAGGGGTTTTGCCAGGACGTGCCTTATCTGCTAAGAAGCAAATGTAAACAAGCCAGCTGAGCTAAGAGAGAGAGAGACACAGCCAGAGCACAGAGCCGTGCATAAGGGATTGTGTGAAATGTTCACTCAAATAATCAAACTACAACTAGTGGATTCTGTATACAAAAGACACACCTTTTCTCACAGCAGCTGGAAAGCTTCTTCATGTTCTCTGTCATCAGATAAAGCAGGGATCTACTCAGATAATCACACTACAACTAGTGGATTCTGTATACAAAAGACAACATATTTTTCCCCAGTCCCTTGAAAACTTCTGCAGCTCAGTCTCATCAGATAAGAAGTGTGCTCTGTGCAAGCCCAGCCAGCAGCTCTTGTCAGGTCGTATCTAATAGAAGCTTTTAAGTAACTAAGGGCAGGTAAGGCAGCCTGTAGCTCTCTCAGACTGCAATTTTTGTAATCACATATATTTAGAGAAGTGATTAAAAACCCATTTTGGAGGATCCCACGTCAACATTACATCGTGTCAAAACCCCTTTAATCTCTGATTTGGACACCGCTTAGATCTATAGCAAGTGGGATAACCCGCATCACTCCTCCTGGAGCGCAATCTGTTGAATTGCTTGTTATAATCCATAGTGTGAACTTGCCATTACAGAATGACTGTTATTATGTTTTTCATTCCTCTACCTGTTTTTGTCATTTAGGCTATGAACTGTCTCCCTCAGCAGCCGCAAGCTTCACCCGCAGAAATCTTGCTGACTATCTGAGAAGTCGGGTGAGTTATTAAGAATTTTGTGGATAGCAATGGATTCCAGAACTGGAAGTGGGAACAGTTTTAAAGGGAAGCTGTCACATAGGTTATGCCCCCCTTGCTGAGGACAGCACCAGCTAGTGACAGGGATGCTGTGTCCCTTAGGTTATATTCACACAGCGTTTCTTAGATGTGTGTTTTGATCTGTGTTTCGGATCCTAAACGGACCCAGACACGTATCTAGCAATGTAGAGTGTGATTTACATTGCTTTCATTGTAAAACACGCATCAGCGTTTAGACGAGTGATCGCCGATGTATGTTTTACATGCATCTTCCTGATGCGTCTTTCGCATCTGTTCAAAGAATTGTCATGTCAATTCCTGTTGCGTTTCACACAGCAGATACCCTATTTAAAACTATAGGGGTGTTCCTGCTGAAACGCATCCAAACATGCACCACACTTTGGGTACGTGTTGGATGCATTTAACGCAGCGCTTTCGATTAAGTTTTTTGGATCGAAAACATATCCAAAAACACAGTGTGAACATAGCCTTATTCTGTAAGATGTTGTAGTTTCAGAGCATTTACTTCTCACTTCTGGAACTTTGCAGCCTGTTCTGCCAGAGATGAGTCCAGCTTATTCACAAGCAGGTGTTAGCCCCACCCACTGACAGCTGATTCAACCTGTTACTTCGAATAGGGAGAAACCTATGAATAAATGACAAGTGGGCGGGGTAGCTGCTGGTGGGTGGGGCTAATATCTGCCAAAAAAAGGCAAATTACCGGTCGGGAAATCCGACCGGTATTTGGTCTTTGCAGTGTGAACGCACCCTAATAATGTGTATTCTTTAAGGGGTTCTCCTTGGCATGGAAGGAAACAAGTATCGGGCTGCGTTTGGCAGCTTTGGTCCCCGTCTGTCTGTGGTGTTATAGTAAAAACACCACAAATCCTGTACCTGTCAATGCAGCCATATAACAACGCTTTAAATTATGGGTTCAGGCGTGATGGAGCTCTTCAAATTGATGTACATTTTGTCCGCTTATGCAGTTGAAGTAGCAAGTGTGTTTTGGGGGTTTGTTTTTTTTTGCCACGTCTGTAGCTTTCTTTTCTCCTCTCCATAGACAGGCTGCTGTCTGGAAAGAGAACGGTACGCCTCCTATGCCCTTGTCCTCAGTATTATCTAGCTACAGTTTAGTGTTATGGTGGTGCTCACATGACCCCAAGAAACAGATGGTGCAGGTAAAGCTGTGATTTTTAAATATCCTGTCTCCCAAGTGCTGAAATCCATTTGCTATACACACCGAAAGTTAATGTCGCTAACGAGGGTAATTGAACACGCATTTTGGCAAACACATTTAGCAGGATGTGACATGGTGCCACGTTCCATCTCCTCTCCTTTATTCATAGTCATGGCCACCACCCACCCCCGTCCCCATGCTTTGCCCCTTTCTCTCCACTGTGCCCGCACTCGCCCCACCTGTTCCAGATGGGCATCTCAGTAGGGGACACTGGCAGAGGCAGATGTGTTTGCATGCCGGAGATGTAGCTCTGTGCCACTGCAGATGGCGATGCCTGGGAGGGAGTGGGGTGTGTAAACTATTGTTAAAGATCACATAGTGTTCATGGTTCCTGCTGTTATAACTAGGCAACCACTGACACAGCACAATGTAGCTGCTTACAATGATCAGAACTTGCCGCTTCTGCCTGGGGACCTCTGTACGTAAAGGCATATTGTTTATACAGTGAAATGCTCTTAATTCTTCAAACATTTATTAATTCATTAATTCATTTATTTTGTGACGTGTAGTTATAGTGATGTAATACAGAAATTGAACTCATAAAGTCTTAAGTCCCTTACCTGCTGAATTAGGCCAGATTCACATCTGCCTCAGAGGTTTAAATAAGACCGAAAATAGCGCAACATTTTGCGCTATTTCTTAGGTTACAGTGGCCGAAACCTGACAGACCCGGTTGTATTCAATGGAGTCTATTAGGCACCATTGGTGTAACTGAACGGATCCTCCAATGCAGATGTCAGTCTTGCCTTAGGGCATCATACTATTCATAGCAAGATTGCAGTAAAACTGAAAATACAACCTCAGTGGACACACACAGGCAATTTGTGTTTTTTCAGTAGTTGACTACATGTTGCTGTGAAGCCACAAATCAGAAATTGGAAGTATGTCGGTAATCCTGCAATTGCATCTGCATCGTTACTTGCAGTTTTCTGTTTTGCCTCGGGGGATGGCCACACGGCAAGTGTAAAATGCCGGTCGGATTCTGTCTTAAGAATCCAGCCAGTATTTTATCGTCATTTGCAAGGTTTTGGGGGAAGCTTCTGTCCGCAGTTTGCGGATTTTTCCGTCCCCCTAAACCATTGACTAGCCCACCTTCTGCCCGAAAACCAGGCGGAAGATTGTGCATGTTCCGAGTTTCTCAAAACGCCGGCGGTGAGAATATCCGTCTGGCTGAAAATCCGATCTGTGTAGACCACTGAATGGATTTTCAAAGTCTATGCCAATGGTTGCTTGGCGCTTTTCAAATTCGAAAACTGTCTGAAAATCCGTCTGAAAACCTTGCTGTTTGGACGGACCCTTAGAAGTCAAAAAATGAAAAACCAGCGGCAATGGATCTGTTACATTGCAGACCCCATCAGCACGCGACAGCCTCTGCTGATTATAATAGGTTTTTTCAGGTTCCTGTCGTGGTGTGCATCATTTGAGCAGACAAAACAGCACTGTGTGCTGCACCATTTTATGGCCGCGTTTGACCGGTATTTAGTCTGTTTTTGGCACGCAAGGGCATGGCTTCTCTCCACGGTTTGCGGATTCAAGCCCTCCCCCTTTGCACCCACATGTTCATGTTCCGCCCGAAAACCAGGTGGAAGAATGAACATGTGCTATGTTTTTCGGAATGTTGGCGGTCTAAAAATCCATCCAGCGGAAAATCCGCGCGGTGGCAACTGCTGCACAGATTTTCCATATAAGTCTATTGGGGAGCATTGCTTGTCAGTTTTCAGATGGTTTGTAAAACCGCAAACCATCTGAAAAACCAGCAAGTTACCAGTGCCATGGGGACAAGCCCTAGCTTTTTTTTTTTTTCACGGAATCTACAATAGAAGCTTCTAGTGGCATCTCTAAGGCCATGTTCACCCGGCTTATTTTGGGACGTATTTCAGCCCGTAATTCGTGCAGAACGGCCCGAATTACGGGCTGAAATACGTCCCAGTCATTACGGTAATCCACAGTTCTCATAGAGAACCATGGATTACATCTCCTCTCCCTGCTTGCACAATACGGTGAGCGGGGAGAGAAGTGACATGTCAATTATTCACAATGTATACGCGCCGAGAATAATGAATGTCTATGGGGCCGGCGAGCTGCCAGCCCCTCGCCCCCGTGCAAACGGCGAAATTGCGGGGCGAAACATGTACCGCAATTAAGCCATGTGAACATAGCCTAACGAAGTGTGAATGGGGCCTAAAGACTACAGTGTACTTTGGTGAAAGATAAATGCCCAGCAATCACCAAGTAGGTGCAAGTGGGAAGGATAATGCAATCCTGATCATAAAGTTCAGAAATCCACAGCAATTGGTTTTTGTTTGCAGTTTAAATTCTTGTATAAATTTCATTATACAAGCAAGGTGCATATAATGATGTGGTACATATGATAATGCTGATATGTAACCTTTGTCACAATGTTTCAGTTTTTCAAAAAACCTGAATCTGCTGCGTCACTTTAGATAAAGGAGGTGTTTTATTTTTGTTTTATCCGAAACATCGTACCATATACTTTGGTTTTGTTTGAAATGTATCCTTTTTTGGCGGTTTTAGGATTTTGAAACCGCTGAACATCTGACTGTTAAGTAAGCCCATAGACTTTAATAGGAAAAACGACCTGTAGTCTTTTTTTTTTTATTTATTTATTTTTTTAAAGCTCGTTATAGGAACATGTTGTATAATGCACCGGCGTTTTGCCATTGGTTTCCCATACGATCAGTTGTACCGGCTGACGGCAAAAAAAGAGAACCGGTCTGATTTTGTTTTGTATGATGTTTTTGTCCTATGCTGTGTGTTTCCAGCCTTAAAGGGGTTGTATCGCTACAAGGATTGCTTTTTATGTTAAAGATCTTGCAAAAACAAGTCACTGTGTAATATGTGTCCACTAACAGTGTCCTACCTATTACTGTATTGCGTCTTGTATGGGCTGCATCAGCTCCTCAGGTCACTATAGCTACAGACCTGTTCAGTCTCTCCTGATAGGCTGCCAGCACTGATTGCTATAGCTACAGACCTGGCTTCTACTGCAGCCCAGTAGAGGCCAGTAAACATGCCCCTGAATTCAAAGTGAAACCAAGAAAACAGGACTGAGGTAAGAGAAATCAATGTAGTGAGACATCCCCTTTAAGTCTCAATGATTAAGCATTTTTTTTAAATAATTTTTTATCATTTATTAAATGTATTTTATTTACACACACAGCCATATGAGCTATTGTTTTCTGCTGGGCAACGCATTTATTTTTGTTATTGTTAATTGCACCATTTTTGGGGTACATATAACATATTAATTAACTTTTATCAAAGGGTTTTTCCACGATCCTCAGAATAGGCCCTTTATGTCACTATATTGCTGTGCAGCCAACTCTTGGCATTCCCCTCCAATTAGCTGCTCTGTAGGGGCGAGAGGCAAGCACCATGAACTCTTAATTGTTTACATTGTATACCTTGCATTCTTGACTCTTTCACCTTTTTTAGCTTAATCCTTTTTTTCTTTAATAGTTTTGGTGTTGCCACCTTCCAAGGGCAGTAACACTGAGCACCTTCGTTAGGCCACCAGCTACCAAAGAAATCCATTGGCACCTTGCATTTGTGCTGCAGGGGTGCTGATGACATGACAGCAGGGCCCCCACCCCAATCCACTTAGATGCCGCTTTTGACATCTTACTGTATGTAAGGGGTTAACGGACTGAGACTGAGTGTTTCTTGTATCCTGATAGCTAGTGCAGGTGCCCAGCTGTCAGTATACAGCCAAACACTTGCTACACCTGGCATGGAATAAACATGCTGGGCTATTCCAGCACCACTAAAAGGCACTTAGTTGGTTTAAAGCTACTTTGTGACCACCGTATAATGACGTATAAGTAGACCTTTATTGTTTATACAGTATATTGGTGTTTCGGTGCCCAGATCAGCCTCTTTTATTAGCAGCCCTGGCCTGTGCTTTCTCATTCAGCTTGGCTCTGCCTCTAATGTAATCGTTTGGATGTGTCTCTTTTTAACCAATGCTGACACAGTTGCAGGATCACAGGTGTAAATTTCCCAGCCCTAACTTGTGTCTCTCTGGGGGATCTGAAACTGAGACAGCGTTGCTACCTCGCTCCTCGACAGAGATGTGCTAAGCAGCAAGTACCTGCTGAGCGCGGAGGAATCGTAGGATCAGCAAAATCCGTTTAACCTTTTACAACGGTCTTCATAGAAAGTAAAAAGCACCTAAACAACCACTGCAAGCAGGGAGTGCATGTATCTGCATTTTCATGCATTTGTATGCTTATAAAAAGGGGGAGTGAATTCTGTTTGTAGGATTACAGCATATCTGTGTTATACTCCATACTTGGTATGACCACTCGTTCCCTTCAAAACAGCGTCGGCTCTTCTAGGTAAGACTTGTACACAGTTCTTGAACAAACTCAGCAGGGAGGTTGTTCCAAACATCTTGGAGAAGTAATCCCAGTGGATGTAGCCTTGCTCAGACCCTCCTGTCTCTTCATGCAATCCCAGATGGCCCTGATATTGAGTCTAGGGTTCTGTGGAGGCCATCTCATCACTCCCAGGAAAGGCAAAGGGTGGTCACTAAATATTGATTTGACTTTGATTTCTGTTTTCCTTTTCTCATTCATTTTGCAATTTGTTAATTGATAATAAACTATTAACAATTCTATTTTTAAAAGCTCTTTTTGCAGCATTTTCTCATCCCCTGCCTAAAACTTTTGCACAGCGATGTATATCACTTGCCTCCTGGGTCGTTGTTATATACCGAGCTCCAATTATTGCTGCATCATCTTCCTTTTTTTTTTTTTTTTTTTATGTAACAGTTTAACTAGTTAATTTAACTTAATTTTTGAAATTCCTTACAATAAATTCTGGAATAATGCTAATTCTAACGCTGCTGCATTTTGGGATCACTGTCTGTATACACAACAAGCCCGCTGAAACACTATGCATTTTACATTGTATTAGCAATGAGGTAGGGACGTGCCAACTTTTGACTTGGGTTGAATAATTTTATTACGACTTTGCGCCCGCCCTTGCCCAGCTCTCGCATCCTGCTGTGCTGGATTCTTCCTGTTCCCTTTCCCCACGTTTGTTACTGTTATTTTGCCTTCCGCCAGATGTCTCACCGCTGTCAGTCACCTCCCCTGTGCCGTCTCACCGTACGGCATGTCTTGGTGTCTCTTGTCACCACCGCCCCCCTAGAGCTGAGAACTTGGTGAAATTTTTACCCACTGCTAAATCTAAAATGCATTTTCAGGTTGTGGAGAGTGTAATGGGATTCAGAGGCTTGCTTATTGTAAATGTATATGAATAGCATATTCCCTGCTTGGTTCAAATTTTCATAGGTCTATTAACCTGTTTCTCTGTCTCTTGTCTACTTAATAGGGCTGAATATATTGCAATCATTGACAGCTACAAAAAAACTGAGGAGTACAGATGAACTTTATTTTTTTAAACAGTGTAGTAGTTCTTTATGGAATGATAGATGTTAACACTAGTGTGAATAGGTAGGGGGTTCACATGGTGTAAATTATCTGCTGAAAAATACATGCTCATTTTGAGAGACAAATGTTTGCAATTTATGCATGTTTTTTTCTTTCTTGTGTGTTTGCATTATTTATTTGCCTTTTCCCCCCGCATTTTACTGTTCAAAAATGCACAAATTGCACATCAAGTAACAACAAAAATAATTGGTTCTCCATTGTAGAATTACACATATAAAAACGATTTACACGCCAAGAGGGGACGTTCCCTTAGTTTTTCTTGGTGCGTATTAGTTGTAACAACAGTGTTTTTTGGGGTTTTTTTAAACACAAGTGTAAATTTTGCTTTTTCCCATAGAAAACAATGGCCAATTTAGGTGCGTTTTTGGTGGGTAAAACCCGCATAAAATGAGCTTTTTATGGGTGAACCCCCAGCGTGGCGGGAAACTTTCAGCTGTGCATCAGTTGCATCTAGTTTTAGGAAGCTAGGGAAACCATCAGTATGGCTAGGATTGCAGCTCCTGTATCAGTAATTACTCATCTTTTCCAGCAATTCTGACAGGCCATACTCCGATGTGGACAACACACAGTGCGTCTTAGCATAGCTGGTTAAGATGTGCCGTTCAGGTATCTGAAAAAGCCATGTAACCAGTTAAGGAGCTGTAAAATGGAAGTATTGCTAGTCACCCAGCTTTTCTAAGATCAGCTGCAACTGAACATTGAACATAATGTTTAACAGTTTGCCAGACTAATATTTGATTCTAAAGCCAATCTCTTTGTATGGCCATGTCATCTGGGAGTAATGATCCCGTGTCTCTATAGTATGATCCAGGGTCCTAAGGGGTCAGCAAGCTATTGTTCAGTGGTTTCTGGGTTTGAATGGGTAAAACTTGAGACAGTTCATCCCTTGCGCCCGAGCATGTCAAGAGGAAGTCTGACATGGTAACCGGCACAGATGTATTGGTTTAATTAAAACTGCCTCACACCCTTTTATTTATGCCTGAGCTTCTCACACATGCAGAAAGCTGGCATCTCGAGAGTCGCACAAACCTTTAGCGAGACATCTCCTGCATCGCTCTTTAAACACTGAGAGATCCCCCCCTCCTCCCCTTTCCTCCTCCTGTTAATTGTGACTGCGTCTCGGATGTGTAGGCATAAATAAATGTTAGAGCGGCTAATTAAATTAAACTATCTGGGGAGCAGTGGCTATAACTGCATCCTCTGCTGTCCATTCCATGCAATCCATGCCTGGCCGAGCCATCTTCTACACACACTCGGGGCCTGCTGTCCTGTTCATTTTTTTCCTAAATTCAATTTTCATGTTCTTCTTTTACTTAACCATTCTATACAAATGATTATTTTCTTCATGTTTTATCTATGTAGCTTATACAGTGGAGAAGAAAAGTATTTAGTCATCCACCAATTGTGCAAGTTCTCCCACTTAAAAAGATGAGAGGCCTGTAATTGACATCATAGGTAGACTTCAACTATGAGAGACAAAATGACAAAACAAATCCCGAAAATCATTGTCTGATTTGAAAATAATTTATTTGCAAATTATGGTAGAAAATAGTTGAGATCTGCCTATGATGTCAATTACAGGCCTCTCTCATCTTTAAGTGGGAGAACTTGCACAATTGGTGGCTGACTAAATACTTTTTTCCCCACTGTATTTCAATGTAACCCATTGTTACTTACAGAGAGGTTAGACAATATGTAGATCAATAAAAGTCCAAGTCCTTTTCATTAGCTTGACACAGCTTAAATTTGGCATACCTAGAGAACCCCTGTTCATGGGCTGTATGAGCCAGAGCAGCAGCTTTTGTCCATCTATGAAACAGAAAAGACCCCACCACTACGGCAGTCACTGTGCTGTTCATCATATAACAGATCTGGCACCACCATCATTATTTTTGGTTTTCCAGTTCTTCGACGGTTTGGTTTTCCAGATGGATTGAGTCTAAGGCAATGTTCACACGGCTTATTTTGGGATGGATTTCAGCCCATAATTCGCGCCGTACTGCGCGAAATCCGTCCTGCAATTACGCCGTGAATAAGCCGTGTGAACTTGGCCTAATAAATCAGTAGTTCCCAACCTATGGCTTTCCAGTTGTTGCAAAGCTACAAGTCTTAGCTTGCTCTGAAACCTGAAGACTCTCAGGACATGTTTAGAGTTGTAGTTGTACAATGGCTGTAAAACCACCATTTTGGTAACTGATCAATAGGCACAATTCAACTGGGTTATTAACAGTTCATTATTCATTAAATTATTATTGAATTGAATAATTGAATTAATAATTCAGTTCAGAATTAATAACAGTTCAGGATCCATTACATGACCGACAAGGATCAAATTGACTGTAATGGGTTTAGCAGGCACGGCGAGAGTCATTTTTATGAAAAAAACAAAAAACAAATAGCTCATCTTGCTTCTCTGTTTCTTCCATCATTTCTTTGGAATCCCACAAAACACCTGATACAGATGTGAATCAGGCCTTCAAAGTATGACCATTCATTGCTACATTATTAGCCCTGGTTCACACGGCTTATTCAAGCCGGAATTGCGA
Source organism: Phyllomedusa bahiana (assembly GCA_025379985.1). NCBI lineage: Eukaryota > Metazoa > Chordata > Amphibia > Anura > Hylidae > Phyllomedusa > Phyllomedusa bahiana. Next base: position 115,119 of record JAODAL010006213.1, on the reverse strand, counting down.
GCCGGATTGCGTTCGCAATTCCGGCTTGAATAAGGGGCGGGGGCGCTGCCCTCCGGCCCCATAGACTTGCATTATCCACGGCGCGTATTGCGCCTGGATACTGTGCATGTCACTTTCTCCCCGCCCGGCGGATTCGCCGAGCGGGTAGAAGCGACGGAATCCACCGTTCTCTATGAGAACGGTGGATTACCGTAATTACTGCGACGGATTGGTGCCGTACTGCAGCGCACATCCGGGGCACAGTACGGCGCCAATCCGCGGCAAAATAAGCCGTGTGAACTGCCCTTTAAGGTGACTAGCTTTAAGAGGGTTGTCCCACAGTCAATACATTATTTATTCCCAGATCATGAGAAAGTGGTGTCCGCCTATCTAAAAGGGTGGCCGCCACCCCATTCAAAGACGGTGTCCACATGACACTGGCCAAAATACTCGTCGGAGTCCGAAAACCGCATTATCGACATGTCTTTTGAGCAGTTTTTTCAATTTGAATTTTGGTGGTTTTTTCCCCGCCAGGTTTGCAGTCTGAAAACCAATCCGATTCCTCTCTATGGGGTTTTAACACAGATGTTCCAAGGTTTTATTTTTTTTGTTACAACAATCTGACTTATTGAAAATTCAATTTGATTTGACTACAACTCAGATTTTCAATTTGGGTCTATGGGGATGCTTTTACAGTCGTTTTTTGTGTTTATGAAAACCTGAATACGTGTGAAAATCCAACTGTAAAGCCATGTCATGTAGACGAGCCCAAAGTCTGTGACGTTAATCTTAAAGACTTTAAAGAGGAGGTTCAGTTTATATAAAAATAATATGGCGTATTGTCTTGTTCTTCCAAATGGGACAACCCCAATGCAATCGCTGATTGGCTGCAGTGGTCACTTGCCACTTCCATGTTCGGAAGTGAATAGCTCTGAATGGGGATGTTAGCGGCTGGAGCAGTAACCTCCCATTCAAAAGAAGGCCGGGGAGAGCCAATGCTGGAACAGAGTTGAGGAGAAGGGAGAAGTATCTGCTTTTATTTTATTTGGCACCAGGGCTGTGGAGACGGCGTCGGAGTCGGAGGCTATTTTGCAGGAGTCGGAGTCATCATAAAATGGACCGACTCCCAAAATATATAATTCGTTGGTCCAGTTAGTTCGATGCAGTGCAAAGAGCAAGAGGAATTGGGTCCGGCCAGTGCTACTGCTCCCATATCTTCAGTCTCATCACATGAGGAGTGTAATTGATGACATGGAGCAGGCAAAGCACTGCCCCAGGGGAAAAGATTCCGCTCCCAGGGCAAACAGATTTCAGCAAAATTTTTCACCTGCTTTCAAAGAAGTAGAAGAGTTCAACCATTCATCAAAACTGACTGTGGCTGAGGCAATTCCTTTATACCCCAACATTGTTAGAGATGTTACCTCTGTGGTCACCGTTTTGCCACCAACCCAAGTTAGTATAGAGAGGCCTTTCTCTATCCTGGAAATAATAAAATCAGATGTGAGGTCATGTATGCAGGATCTGATGGAAGCGATACTATTTCTCAGAACAAATTCACAAATGTTCCTGCAGTGTTTTGCATATTTACAATTTTTTTTGTGTCCTAAAGTCATATCCAATAAATATATTTTACACTGACAAGCAAAATGGTAACCATGGTTTGAACTTGTGACTTTCAGGCTCCATATCTCACCCTCCACTACTTCTTTGTACATGAGGCTACTGTAATTGTATATACAGTCATCTTACCGATTTTATACATAAATTTGACTTGCAAGTATTTAGCATCTGCTTAGTTCTGCAGATTCTTTCCTGTAACTGCATTGTTACTCTTTTGCTCCTAATAATCAAAATCATAATTTTTATTATTTTGTTGGTATTTGGTAAATCCACCTTTGGTTTTCAGCACTGCCTGAATCCTTCTGGGCTCTGAATCATATTCATGCATGTCTTGACCAAAATCTGATCCCAGGTCTCTTCTACACGATCCCAATGTTGGTGCAGACTGGACTTGGATACAAATACAGCTTTTTCTTCAACTCTACCCACAAGTGTTCAAAAGATCAAAACATTGTTACCCTTTTGCTTGTCAGTGTCTGTTCTACCTAAATAGCTTGATTATTGTATCATAAGGTGATAAACAGCCTGATGTTACCATTTTACTACAGTAAAGTTATCACTTAAACATGCGCCGAGTATGAGGGAGTCAGGAGTCGGAGGTTTGGGAAATTGAGGAGTCGGAGTCGGGGCTTCGGCTTGCCGACTCCACAGCCCTGTTTGGCACTAGCACATTATTTCATCTTTAGATAAACTGAACAAAACTTTTAATAGAGTGGCAGTAAACCTGCTCAACTACCGCTCTATTCAAACCTGAGGTATTTCTCTGATTGCTGAAGTCCTAGTGCTGGATAGGTTAAGTGTCAATTGTGGCATAGGCCTTTTATAACATGTATTTTCATTAGAATGTAAATCCAGGCAAATCATGAAAATGTAGTTTTTACCTAGATTCTCTAGCAGATATGTAATGTGCAATAGCTCTTAAAGGGAACCTGTCACATAGGTTATGCCCCCCTTGCTGAGGGCAGCACAAGCTAGTGTCAGACCTGCTGTTTCCAGCGCTGTGTCCCTTATTCTGTAAAATACAGTAGTTTTAGAGCATTTACCCCTCAAATCTTATTCATGAGCAGGTGTTAGCCATGCCCAGCAAAGACTAGCCCCGCCCACCTGACAGTTAATCACGTTTCTACCTATTCAAAGTAATAGGTTTGTCAGTTGAGGTGGGCGGGGCTAGTCTCAGATGGGCGGGGTTTGAAAAAAACTGACACTCTGAAGGACTCTTCAAATGACTCTTCTGGCTGAAAATTGCAGATTTGAGCATTAAATACATGAAAACTCCAGCATCTTACAGAATAAGGGGCACAGCGCTGGAAACAGCAGGTCTGACACTAGCTTGTGCTGTCCTCAGCCAGGGGGGCAAAAACTGTGACAGGTTCTCTTTAAGTCATACCCCATGTGATTAGTCTGGCAGTGGATGTAGGAAATGTTAGAATTGCAGTGCTTGGCACCTGGAGTGTTTCTTCTTGTAACTTCAGCATGGCTTGTGACAGTTCTGGTCATTTGTGCTGGCAGCAGGTTTCTGTAGTTTTGATACATAATGTTTCTGTGGTCACTCGCGCATCATCAGTCTGAGCTGTAATACCAGGCAAGGGCCACTTGTATGAAAACTGTCTCGGTCTAAAATTCACTTTGTTGCCCATAGCAACCAATCAGAGTGCCCCTCTCATTTTTCCAGAGCACTGTATGAAATGAAAGGGGAGCCCTGATTGGTTGCTATGAGCAAAAAAGTGAGTTTTAGACCTCAACAGTTTTCATACATGTGACCCCAAGTGTGAAGAAGTGTAGTGTTTCTGTTTTTCTAAACCTAAACAACACCTGAAGGCCATGTTTAGACATAGCAGATGTATTACAGATTTGGCATAGAAAGACCCCATCCCTCCTTCTCCCCCCACCAAAAAAAAACCCATTCAGTACTAGTCAATGGCGTATAGGTCGGGCTCACACAGGTACGTGCTGCTATATGCCTGTTGTTGAAAGTACGAGCTGGCCAGTGTGTACTTTGAACAGTGCCCCATTCAGCGTCACTTTCCCTGGCGTGTAAGCGCCCAAAAGAAGTGACGTGTCACTGCATTTTATGGGCGCGTACTGTGCGCTGGGGAATACGTCTGGTTATCACTCAATAAGTGCTATGATTTTACTGTATTTGCAGGGCGTTCTTCAGGTGCATTGCAGTGCGATCACGCCCCAAAGTGCGCCCCACAAATATGCTGTGTGAGCATACCCTTACTAAGCCTTATTCACAATAAAAATTAGTTGGGTTTTTGAGCATGCTACAGATTTTCAACTACGCAGTGTACCATAATCTGCAGAATAATCCACATGTAAAAAGGTCCAGCAGAAGCCCTGGAAAGTCTGTGAGGACCCGTGCACAAATTATTTCTCCAAAAAAAGTCTATTGCAGATCAATGACAGAAATCGAAGGGTATCACTTCAGAATTCTGCCATAGTTTCACTTTGTATGCAGTGGATTTTATGGTGATATTGGGCTCAGATTTAGCCCACTTCAGTGGGACTAATGTGTCCTGTCTGTCTGACACTTGTTTCCATGCCAAAATTGCATCAGTAAGTGGCACGTAGCTTATTTATTTCTGGAATAAGCCTAGGATAATCCAATACAAGTCTATTCTTGAAAAGTTGTAGAAGACCTTCACTTACCTGTTGGGAGTAGTCTTGTCCGCCATGCTGAGAATAAGCCATGTTTCCTCTTGGCACCCTATGAGCTTAATGAGCAGCTAATGGTTTTCCACATTGTGTTGCTGTAGTGTGGTTCCCTTTTCTGGCTGTTGGCAGCCACCCAATCTCCGTCTGGTGCTGTCTTCCAAGCTTTCAGAAGGTATCTATTAGTATGTCTGAGGGAATGCTGTTATTCTTGTCTATGCATTAAAGTGGGTCGAAACAGGTTTCTGTGCTTGATTCTACAGTCCGGGGGTCCCCAACCTCCAGTCCTCACGCCCCACCAACAGGTTATGTTTTATGGCTTTCCTTAACAGTGCACAAGTGATATCATTATTCTGCACAGGTGATATAATTGTCAGTGCAATCTGTGGGATATCCTGAAAACATGACCTGTTGGTGGGCTTCGAGGACTGGAGTTTGGGGACCCCTGCTATGGGCCCATCAGAAATATTCAGTAATGTTTTCAGTAATGTTTCAGTAATGGGCCAATGTTTCAGTAGTAGTCCATGGCTAAGTTTAGCCTTCGATCTTCTTTTGAATGATCCTTGCTGTGTTGAGCCAGGATTTTGTGTTTTTTAATTCAAGTATGGTAGAATCTCAATCCCTGTCTTTGCAGACTCCTTACCATGTGAACTTGCTGCTGGCTGGTTATGATGAACACGATGGACCTTCCCTCTATTATATGGATTATCTGGCAGCCCTGGCGAAGGCACCCTTTGCAGCTCATGGCTATGGAGCCTACCTCACGCTTAGCATCCTTGACCGCTACTACAAGCCAGGTAAGATATGCAGTGGGTTTGAAACCTGTGGAGGTGGCTTGGACAGGGTTTCACTTACTATTGACCACCAAGTTGGGTTTATAACTTTCAAACTAATGTCATTTTGTGAAATATTTGCATGATAAACATGAGGAAATTTATAGTGAATGTTCACGTTATGGATTAATTTAACCAATAAATGGGGAGTCTTAATATTCCACCAATTGTTTTATCTCAGTGCCATGAGAGTCCATAGCTCTTCTATTCAGTAAGTCAGGGCAGTGAATACATGTTGTTCAATGATGTACTGGTTTATATCCAAAAGCATCATACAGACACAAAGTGGACGCTACCACATACAACAGAAGCAGGACATCTATTGAGTATGACAGTGAACAGCTGGTCTTCACCTCACATGTGTAAAGGTTTAATAGTATGCACATCTAACACTAAGGCCTCGTTCACACGGCTTATTTGGGAGCTGATTGGAGCCGTACTGCGCTCCGTATTTGCGCTGCAGTACGGCTCCAATCCGTCCCAGTCATTACGGTAATCCACAGTTCTCAGAGAGAGCTATGGATTCTGTCTCTCCTCCCCGCTCGGCGAATCCGCTGCGGGGGGAGAAAGTGACGTGAATTATTTACGGCGTGTACGCGCCGTGAATAATGCACTGTCTATGGGGCCGGCGATCTTCCGGCCCCCGCTACATGGCTGCCGGCGTAATTGCGGGCCGAAATCTGTCCCCACAATTACGTCGGCAATAAGCCGTGTGAACATTGCCTTACTATGATTTCAGCATGTTTTCTTATTGACCAATGTAGGTTCATGCCAAATTTCACTAGGTTACATCAATTACATTAAAATGTTCTGAGAAAAAATTGGAGACAAATAGACTGTGAAATACCCTGTACAATGGGCTTAATTTATCAGATCAATCTTTCTAGGGCCATGGATAGCGAGATTTAGGGTAACAACATTTTTGGACATGATTAGTGCTGCCATTGCAGCATGTTCCTAATGTGTAATTTTTTTTAAAAGAAATCTGTCAGGTGGTTTATAATATAGATAGATTATGTGATCAAGGGAAGAAGCTGAGCTCTGTGCTATATAGGGTTATATGATGGATGAGCTCAGCTTCTCTCCCTCTATCATATAACCCTATATATCGCAGTGCTCAGCTCCTCTCCCTCTATCATTTAACCCTATATATCACAGAACTCAGCTTCTCTCCCTCTATTATATAACCCTATATATCACAGAGCTCAGCTTCTCTCCTCTATCATATAACCCTATATAGCACAGAGCTCAGCTTCTCTCCCTCTATCATATAACCCTATATATCACAGAGCCCATCTTCTCTCTCTATCATATAACCCTATATATCACAGAGCCCATTTTCTTTTCTATATAACCCTATATATCACAGAGCTCAGCTCCTCTCCCTCTATCATATAACCCTATATATCACAGAGCTCAGCTCCTCTCCCTCTATCATATAACCCTATATCTCACAGAACTCATCTCTCTATCACATCTTGCTTTCATATAAGGTAGCGTAAACTCCCTGACAGGTTCCTTTTAAGTAATTCCAGTAGGTCTAAAACGGAGCCAGATTGCCAGACTAGTTTGCTTCTAAGGGGAAGTTCGAACAGAGTTTTTTTTATGCATATTTTGCACCTAAATACGCCCCTTAAAAAGCATAAAAAAATGTACAAGTACAGCTCTCATTGAGAGCAGTGTAAACGCATCGTCATTGTTCAGATGACAGCGGTTTTACTGTAGTATTTTCTGTCTGCGTCTGAAAATTACTTAAATGTCAATCCTTTGAGGCGTTTATGCACCGAGAAATACAAAAGTGTAGGAGCAAGCAATCTCCCTCGGGCCAGTGCGCACCGAACACATATTGTGTGAACCTACCCTAACCAAACCAAATATTGGGCCTGCAGCCTTGGAGCATAATAGAGCAGCACTTTAGAGTCTCCTCAGTGTAGTGTGGAAGGCATGTGGTATTGCTTTCGTATCAGATCATTTGCACAAAGCAGGACCCGGAAGCTCGGCCTGCTGTGAGCTAAACATTTGGACGTGTTTGAATTCCAGTTGAACACCCTTTTTTTGACGCCCCTGCACCACATCTTCTATCTAATTGTTTATTCTACCCCAGAAACCTGATGCAAGTCTCCACTGCGGTATCTTGTATTTTTCTTGTGTAATTAAAGATACTCACTATTACGATCTCTGCTTCTAAATGTTCGTTCTGAAGCGATTTTTTTTTAATGTTTATGACTTGAGGGAATGCGGGACCTAGAGATAGCAGAACAGAGTCGGTTTAGAGTGCTTGCTTTTCAATGCAGCCCTCCAAACATGTTACACCAGTTCTGAGAAGTTAGTGTGATAACACCCACACCTTGCTGGGGTTGAGTGTAGCGTACCCCCTGATGGGACCTTAGTATCACTTACACCCTCTTTCTCCAGTCCCTCAGGTCTCTTTCTGTGTCATTCTGTCAATCAATCATTGCTTGTCTTCAGCACCATTTCATTGCTAGATACTCTTGTACACCAATAGGAGGTCAGATTTCTCGGTGTACGACTTAGCAAATGTTCCTACGATCATTTTAATGGCAAACCTTTCACTTCTATATTAATATAGAGTTCTCATTGGAAACCAGTCATTGGGTGAGAGAAATCACACATTTCTCTGTTATATACATTTGCCATTGTGCGACTACTTATTACGGTTATTTTTGTTATGTTAAACTAGGTTTCTTTAGTATTTATGTTGCTTTAGTGGCAGAATATAATAGAAGGCCATGTTCACACGGCTTAAAATTGGACGTATTTCAGTCCGTAAATACGCGCCGGAGTGCGCAAATTACGGTAAAGCCCATTACGGTAACCACAGTTTCATAGAGAAACTATGGATTACGTCTCCTCTCCCTGCTCGGCGAATAGGCCGAGGGGGGAGATAAGTGACATGTGAATTACCAGTGGCGTATACGCGCCGCTAGCAATGACTGTCTATGGGCCGGCGAAGTGCCGGCCCCCCGCTCCCGCCCGGCCACACGGCGTAATTGCCGGGCGTAATTATGCCCTGCATTTAAGCCGTGTGAACCCAGCCTAACTGTGCTGTCTCTAACCTGTTTATTAATGTCTATCAGAAAGTCATTCTTTTTCCATTTTAAGCCTCATTATAAGGCTATGTTCATACCACGTAATTGCTGGGGGGGGTACAGTACGCCCCCCAATTATGACGGGTGTTTGGTAGTCATCCTGATAATCGCGTAATGCCGCGATGTGGGAGGGGGGGGGGGCCATGGGCGCAGCCCGACAGCCCCATAGATATGCATTACTCACGGCGCGTATTTGCTGCAAGTAATTGACTTGTCACTTATCTCCCTGCGCGTACAATACGATCGTATTGTAAGAGTGGGGAGAGGAGGCGTAATCCATAGTTCTCTGGATTACCGTAATTTCGCACGCAACTCGCTCCTATTAGAGCGCAAATACGACGCGAAATGCGCCCTGAAATTAGCCTGTGTGAACATAGCGTAGTTTGCAGTTAGGGTTTACATGTTAGAATGTAACCTTGATGGGGTTTATATGGTTTTAGATTCAGACAGTTTCTCAGACTAATGGGATGCAGCATGTGATAAAGTATCTGTACCCCACCACTGCAGGATTTCCATACCGAAGTATTTCATCAGAGGTGTCATTAAGAATTTAAAGTGGTTCCTCCAACCTATTATTCAACAACTTGTTCATCCCATTTTATTAGTAGCTATTCCAGAAAAACAAAGACTCTTAAATCAATACTACTCAGCATGAAGCTGATTGTAAAGCCAACTGACCCGCCTTAAAGCCACTCTATATAGCCTGGGGTTGCACATGGAGATCATTCGGTAGTCCTCAGAAGGCGGTGCTTTCCTTCCAGGCTCCCAATTCTGGAATTCCGTCATGCCTCCCTCACCAACATAACTAATTGATTAGCTTTAGGTTATTGGGAGAATTTGTCTCATATGGAACAGGTTTCTTTCCCGTGACAGTTATAGAAGGAGGGGAAACAAATTTATTGCATTCATTCAAATGTGTACACTTCATTACAGGGACAAACTTGTGGTTTCCTATAAAGGTTTGGCTCCCGGTTTTAGGGGGTTTTTTTGGTTGGTTTTTTTTAAGACTTAAAACAAGACCGTCTCGGTTCTCATTATCTGTCCTACTGACGTCCTGCTGAAGAAAGGCTTTTCAATGCTCCCATCCCTGTAGACCAGCTTACCCTGCTTCATTCAAGATTAACAGTCTTGAATCCTAATTAAAGGGTAGTAGATTAGAACTTTTTTGACTTAGTAAGGGCACTTGGAAGCTAAGGTAATTCCTCCAGGTACCCTAAGCTAGAATGTGGAATATTTAGGAATTTTGCCCTCCAGTGTCATAGTTAGGGCATGTCCCCACGGCAGAGGACAAATACCGGTCGGTTTATCCAACTGGTATGTGTTCGGTTTTTGTGCCGTGCACACGGCCGCAGGGGGACGGCTTTTCTCCGCGATGAGTGGAGAAAAGCCCTTCACATTGACTTGCACATATTCCATCCGAAAACTGGACGGAAGAATGTGCATGTTCAGTCTCCTTCGGGCGGCCCGCGGGCGGAAAACCCCTGCTGTGGGGACTGCTGCACGGGTTTTCCATAGAGCCCCATTGTGCTCGTTTGTGGCCGGTTTTTCGGATGGTCTGCAAAACCGCATACCACCTGAAAAACCGTCCAAAAACCCGTGCAGTGGGGACATGCCCATAAAGGTGACAGTATCAGGAGATACATTCCCATCATTCTGACTCCTGGAAGCAGGATCCTATTAGTGTTGGGAGGTCTTTTAGCACAGAAGTTAGAATTTCATTTGTAACAATACAGATGACTACATGTGTTAGGGATTGACCAATATGTTCAATTCACCGTTCCCAGTGTTCGCTCATTGTACCAGTTACTAGTGCATCTAAAAAAATTAGAATATCACTGAAAAGATAATTGAGATCAATAATTTAAGTCAAATAGAGAAACCCGTGTGTTGTATAGATTCATTACAGTATGAAAAGGTTTAATATAATACATTTGTGAGCCATATAACAAATAAAAAGATGGAGAACCCCTTTCATTTTCAATGATATTCCAATTTTTTGAGATGCACTAGTAATATCATTTTCCTTTTAAAATTGTATTTTCATCTTCACCATCTTTGGCATATCCTTATTAAATATTATCTGTTACTAAATAATCTTGCACAGTGGCTTATGAATAATGTCTGGCATCTGTCCTTGGGTTGACTTTTGGTCTATTTTTCTAAACTATGCAAAGTCAATTATTGCATACACAAGGTTTATATTCTCTTGTTTTATGACATTCTGGATTATTTTTCATTCTAGATCTCACACGGGAAGAGGCAGTAGAGCTTTTAAAGAGATGTATTGCAGAGGTAAGAAAATTGCTAAAATCCGTCACACCATCTAGATGTCTTTATACTAGGCTAGATAGTTCACTATGGAACAAATTGTATTTACAGAGGACTTGTGACATATCCTGACCTGTCTGTTTTAGTAAATCCTCGTATTCCCTGTGAAATACCAATTCTGAAGCACTTTCTCTTATAACTCTGTGTTGTGCTGTTTCTCTATTATTCCTCCTAGAAATGTATTATTGAATCTGTCAGATGGGTGTTGCCAACTGGGGGTGTGTCCCTGCGCACAGACTAAGCTCTGATTGGACAATGTTAGACTGTGCGTCCCCCCAAATGTTAACATCCATCTAACAAGTTGGTAATTAATTTCTAGTAAGAAACAGTAGTACTACACAAGATGGAGATCTAGCAAAAGATTCTCTTGAATTTTTATTTCAGTATTTACTATATCGGTCATGTCAGGAAAAGTCAGAAGTCCTATTTAGGTTATGAGAGTTTGGACCAAGTGACATCTTTAGGACAGTTAGAACATTTTTAAATTGATCTTATTGCTTGTCATAGATATAAGATGGAGCAGGGTTTTTTTTCTTTACTTTTGGCCAACTCTATTAAAGGGGTTTTCCCATCTCGTTAAATAGTCAAAGGTAAATAAAGATTATTACAGAATACATTGCTGTTCTGATTTTGCTTCATGTCAGATTTAGAGCAGTTCTCTGCTTGTTTACGCAAGCGTCTCTAGTTAACAACCATCTCTCTCTGCTCTAGCAATGGCTGGGCTGGTGATGTCGCTATCTGCTGTGTCTTATTAGCAGGACAGGTCTTCTAAGTCACTGATCTGTTTACTGGGAAAACTTGTAACCCTTAGGCTACGTCTACAGAGCACCGAAAAAAGTCCGTTTTTGTCAGTGTTTTTCGTTCTTCTAGAAACGCTGAAAAAATGACTTAGAAGAGGTCCCATAGACGTCTATAGTAAAAACGTCCTGTTGTCTCCACAGAACGTCTATTTTTCTGCTAGTTTTATTTGCTGGTCGTTTTTTGTAACATGTTGCAAAAAATTACTGAGCAGGGCAGAAAATTTAGTACTGGTTTCTTTGGAAAGCTCCTGACGTATTTTGATACGCTTTTTAGCAGAAGCCCATAGAAAAATAATGATTTTCATATCTGCAAAAAGACGTGCCAAAAAATGCACGTAAAGACGCCTGTAAGAATGCAGAACGCGCAAGCAAAAAAAAAAAAGCGCACGTTTTTTAGCAGATTTCGACAGGCAGTGGACAAAAATCTCAGTTTTATGACTGTATTTAGGATTTGGTTTTCGGGTCATTTTTTGTCCACTGCTGTGTAGACAGAGCTTTAGGGCATGTCCCCACGGCAAGGGTTTTTCCGACGGTTTGCAGTTCTGGGAACCGTCGGAGAACCTGAAACAAATTCTCTCCCATAGACTTCAATTGAAAAACCGGCCTGCAGTCCCCACTGAACGGTTTTTCAGACCGCCGGCGGACCACAAAACATTGAACATGCACATTCTTCCGACCGGTTTCTAGATGGAAAATTAACATTGGAGTCAATGTAAACCGCTCAAAACGTAGCTGGTGGTTTTTGGTGCGGTTTCCTTTTTTTGCAAAAAAAAAGTGAAGAATAATCCCACCTATAGTAGGTGTGTTTTTGGAGGTTGAAATTCAGTCCAAAAACCGCTGGGAAAACTGGGACAAAAACAGTACCATAAAAACAGTTCAAAAACCGAAAAACAGACCGGTTTTGTGACAAAAGCAGTCCAAAAACAGTCCAAAAACCGCTTCAAATGGGAGGCAAAAACAGACTTGTTTTTGTCCTTTGCTGTGTGAACGCAACCTTAGGCTACGTTCACACGGCTTATACTGGGACGTATCTCGCCCCGTACTGCACTAAATACGGGGAGAGATACGTCCCAATAATTATGGTACTCCACAGTTCTCATAGAGGACTATGGATTACGTCTCCTCTCCCCGCTCGGACAATACGCGAGCGGGGAGAGAAGTGACATGTCAATTATTCACGGTGTATACGCGCCGAGAATAATGCAGGTCTATGGGGCCGGCGGGCTGACGGCCTCCCCGCCCCACCCACACGGCGTAATTGTGGGGCGAAATATATCCTGCAATTACTGCCGTGTGAACCTAGCCTTAGAGTTGCTAATCTCGGAGAAGCCCTTTACCAACCTCTCAGGTCAGCAGGGCACATTTATGTGTATTCACATCAGACATGAGTTGATCAGTAGCTAACCGTGTGTCTTGGCAGCATCTAAGTGGTTTTCTCTCCCTAGAAGCTTCCTCTCTTACAAATACAGCTCTGCCAGCTCCAATTTATAGCCAGATGTTTTCTTTGGGCAGTGTCTGTGTTCTTCACAACTCCTCCATCACTAGTGTTCCTGTAACAGGTTCAGCTATCAATAGGAGGTATCCGAGCTGACCCGGCCACAACCTACATGAATAGTATGAGCCTGAAGAGTGAAAGCAGTTACATGGGACAACCCCTTTAATGATGAACATATAAAACGGCTGTAAGACAGATAGCTTTGTATAAAAGGGTCATGAGGTTCTTTTTCTTGCAACTTCAGGTCTCAGACCTAGTCATAGTGTTTGTGTTTACCTGCATAATTCAATGTTAACAGTCTGCTAATTTTAGACCTTAGCCTAGTTTCCGATTCCTTTAATTTATGTTGACACCTTTGAGAGAGAGCCGATTGCTTACGCGCACCTTTTTTATTTTGTGTGCCTGTTTCTGTCTTTCAGCTCCAGAAGAGGTTTATCCTGAGCCTTCCTTCATTCACTGTGCGGGTCATTGTTAAGGATGGGATCCATGAACTGGAGTCTATTCCTGCATATAGTGTATAAGCCTTTTTTGACAGTCATGTTGATTTTTTTTTTTTTTTTCATTTCTACCACGTTTGACAACTTATTTCGATAAAGTCTCCCAATAAAATGCTGGAGTATCAAAAAATGGTCTGAGTGTTATGCTTAATAAATGATTGGAAGAGAAAGCTAACTTATTAATTATCTTACTTTCTACAAGACTGTGCATGGTTGTTTAGCGTTATTGCATATGTGGCAGTAAACAACACCGAAGTCAGGGTACCATCACACCAAGAAGAATCTACCCAACCAGAAAATGTGCAAAAAATAAAATACTGAGAGTATGCCATGAGAAAATAAGGTTGGATCTAAGTTAAATTGACGATGCCAGAATTGTGATGGCTGGGTCAGAGCATCTCCAAAATGGCAGATCTTGTGGGTTGTTGCTGGAGTACATTGGTTAGAACCTACCAAAGGTGGTCATGCAACAGTCATGAACCCCCCAGGGCTCATTGATGTGTGTAGATGAGTGATCTGTTTGGTCCAATCCCACAGAAAAGCTACTGTAGCACGTATTGCTAAAAATGTTACGTGTCTATGGTAGAAAGGTTTATGGGAAAGAGCTGAATTGGTCAGCGCCATCTATTGGATGTAGTAATCGTCAATTCACATGTGACTGAGTCTTGCAATGTGAGAAGGAATGAAACCAAGCCAGTCAAGTTCATCTACAGAAAGGTGTTTCGGGGTGTTTGCCTCTAGTCAGTGCAGAGTAGAACTTACTGGCTGGTGAGAGGCAGGTGTGGTAGAAAGGTGTCAGAACACACAGAGCACATGCATTGATATACTAAGGCTATGTTCACACGGCTTAACTGCGAGGTGTAATTTCGCCCCGCAATCACGCCGTGGGGGCGGGGCGGGAGCGGGGTTTTGAGCGGGGGGCCGTCACTTCGCCGGCCCATAGACAATCACTGCTAGCGGCGCGTATACGCCGCTAGAAAGTGACATATGAATTATCTCCCCGCACGGCGAGCAGGGAGAGGAGACGTAATCCATAGTTCTCTATGAGAACTGTGAATTACCGTAATGAATGGGCCGTTTTCGGCCCGTAATTGGCGCACTGCGGCGCGTAATTACGGACCGAAATACGGCCCCTTTTAAGCCGTGTGAACCTAGCCTAAGGGTGCTTTCACACGGTGCGTTTTTTAATGCGTTTTTCAGATGCGTTTTTTGTGCAGTAATGTACAGTATTAATTGTTGTATATTTCTACACAAAAAACACATCAGAAAAACGCACCAAAAACTCACCGTGTAAAAGCACCCTAAGGAACACATAAATGAATCGGATCCTCATCTTGGCTCTGCATTAGTCTATTATTAAACATAAGACATACTCACCAAGAATTCATACCTTCTAAAGATGCTTTTACACAGCGCAGCTTTGGTGCAATTTTAACTGCGCTCCAATTAAACTGCCTTTATTAGCAGCAAGCTTCTTTCAATTTCTACGTTGTTCAAAAAGGTGTTTCGAGAAACTAATAAATGACTGAGTTTGAAGTCTTGTGGATTACAAACATACTAATTTATTGCTTACTTTCCAAACAGTTTAGATAACTGAAAGAAGCTTGCTGGTAATAAATGGCAGTTTAATTGGAGCGCAGTTAAAACTGCACCAATACTGCACTGTATGAAAGCATCCTTATACCAGGTAACTGTATTGTGGGGAAAGGTAGTACAAGATATAAGTGTCAGGTTATAATCAATACTATAGCAACCAGCATGTGAGTCTGCAAGCAGAGATCTTTCCTTACTCTGCAATTAACTTCTAAATGTCATTAAGCTGATTTATTTTCACAATTTGACTAATTACTAAGGAGTAAAGAGGACAGGAGTAGAATGACAGCACCTGGGGTTTGAACATTCAGTAACTGCCTGAGAGGAGAGGTGATGTCTGAGCATGTGCGACCAGGACTGAGGAGCTCTCAGCCCTGGTCGTATTCCCTGGAGACGAGCTGTAAACAATGGATCACTAAAGGAGCAGCTAAAACAAAAACGGTGCAGAATTTTTAATAATAATGAATGGTGAAAATGTTTATTATTTAATTTACAAACTTCCCGTGTCAATTTTACTTGGTGGCAACCCCCTTTAATGACACTTTATACATCCAAAGGACTGAATGCACTAATTTCGAAGACTGAGGTATGCGTTCAACCCTGTGTTGAACCCTTTGCTATTCCTACTATTTGCATGGACTCATTACTCATTATGGACGTTATGAAGCCTTCACTTTAAGCAACGTACAGTTTTTCTAGATAACTGCAAGTACTTTTTATATGGTTTAATGTTGAATGTACTAAGTGTCTTTTTTTCCATTTAGATACATTGTATGGTCCTCTTCAAGACATTTGAAAGGGGAAAAAATAAACTGTGACTTTCATCTAAATAAGATTTTCTGACCCTCTGAGGATGAGTGCACATGGGACAGATTTGCTGCAGATTTGTACATGGAAGTACGTGCCTTGGGTTTCACAAAACCAATGTCCGTGTGGTAGAAATATTCTGCGTAGATTTTGTCAACAGCATGTCCATTTCTATTGTGGATTTACTGCAGATTTTACCTGTTGAAGCTTTATAGTCTATTGAGGATATTTAGGTGCAGATTTAGCTTTGGACTTGCTGCTAAAAACTTCCTCAATCTGTCCCATGTGCATAAACCCTAATATAATCCTCCTTTTAGATGTGAATGGCCCCAAAACATTTTTTAACAGGAAGATCTTATTTCATCAAGATGCAAAGATATGGTTTAAACCTAGCCTTGGTTGTCGGATATAACAAATTGTCATGAAAAGGAAATTGCTGGGAATTTGTGTGTATGTATAGAATATACAGTTGAAACCAGAAGTTTACATACATTATATAAAAAGACACACATGCATGTTTTTCTTACTATCTGACCTGAAATCAGAACCTTACCTGTTTTTAGGTCAATTAGGATTGCCAAAATTATTTATATTTGCCAAATGCCAGAATAATGAAAGAGAACTTTTTAAGGCATTTTTATTACTTTCTGCAAAGTCAAAAGTTTCCATACATTTCATTAGTATTTGGTAGCATTGCCCGTACACTGTATGACTTGGGTCAAACGTTTTGGATATCCTTCCACAAGCTTCTCACAATAGTTGGTAGGAATTTTGGTCCATTCCTCCTGACAGAACTGGTGTAACTGAGCCATGTTTGTAGGTCGCCTTGCTCACACCTGCCTTTTCAGCTTTGCCCATAAATTTTCAATAGGATTGAGATCAGGGCTTTGTGATGGCCTCTCCAAAACATTGACTTGGTTATCCTTAAGCCACTTTGTAACCAGTTTGGCAGTAGCTTTAAGTCATTGTCCATTTGGAAAACCCATTTCTGCCCAAGCTTTAATTTCCTAGCTGATACCTTGAGACGTTGCTTCAGTATTGCCACATAATCGTCTTTCATCATGATGCCATCTATTTTGTGAAGTGCACCAGTCCCTCCTGCAGCACAAACAACCCCACAATGTGATGCTTCCAGCCCCTGTGTTTCACAGTTGGGATGGTGTTCTTAGGCTCCCAAGCTTCACCCATCTTGCTCCAAACGTAACAGTGGTCATTTTGGCCAAAAAGTTCAATTTTAGTTTAGTCAGACCACAGGACATGAGTCTAAAAAGTAGGTCTTTTTTCCTGTGTGCATTTGCAAACATTAATCTGACTTTTATATGTTTCTCTTGTCGTAATGGCTTCTTCCTGGCAGAGTGGCCTTTCATCCCATGTGATACAGTACTCCTTTCACTCTGGATAGTGACACAATCTTACCAGCTTCCGCCAGCATCTTCACAGTCTTTTGCTTTTGTTCTTGGTTTGATATGCACATGTTGAACCAAAGCATGTTCATCTCTGAGACACAAAACCCGTCTCCTTCCTGAGCGGTATGATGGCTGGACATTCCCATCTTGTTTTTACTTGTGTATAATTGTTTGTACAGATGAACGAAGCACCTTCAGGTATCTGGAAATTGCACCCAAAGATGATCCAGACATGTGCAAGTCCACAGTTCTCTTCCTGATATCTTGGCTGATTTCTTTAGACTTTCCCATGATGATACACACAGAAGCAGTGTTTCCGGTGTGAATAAAAAATACATCCACAGGTGTGTCTGTAACGCAGATGTTGCCAATAAACCTATCAGAAACTTCCAAAGACATGACATCATCATATGGGCTGTCCCTAATTGTGTAAAGGCATAGTAATCCTAGTGTATAAACTTTTGACTTTGCAGAAAGTAATAAAGATGCCTTAAATTCTCTTATTATTCTGGCATTTGGCAAATATAAATAATTTTATTAATCCTAATTGACCTAAAACGGGTAAGGTTTATTCTGATTTCATGTCAGATAGTGAGAAAAACATGAAAATGTGTCTTTTTATATATATTGTATGTAAACTTACGTTTTCAACTGTGTGTGTATTTATATGTGTGTGTAATAAATATATATATATATATATATACTCACACTTTTTTTAAGTGTTTTTATTTCTATGTTTCGTTGCTCTTTATGAATAATCATGCCACCTGCTAAACTATTGAAGAAAAAAAATTACTCCACATTTTTTGAGACATATCTTCCTATATGTTTTAAGAAAAGAACTCTAGATGCAGGTCTCTGATGTGAAGTCCTTCATACCGGGCAGATTAACACGTGATTCTAATCCTATGTACTTTTTTCTAGTAATTTTATTAATTCTTCAAATTCCATAAGGTTTTTGCTTTACTACTTAGTGGGAACTTTCTATTAATGGTTTGTCCAATTTCAAGAATATGATGATGTGCTATAAAAGCTGTATGTTGGGTGTGTATTTTGGTCATGGAGATGATTATTTGCATTAGGAGCATTCAGAACAGAAATCGGACATTGGGGATAGACTGTTAGTTTGTAACAGTTATCAGGCTGATTAATTTCCTTCCATCCACAGCAGGTGATTAATAAACATAAAACAATTACCCATTTCCCACACCCCCCTCATCCTCACGCCATGGCAGTAGCAGAGGGCGGAGGGTGATGGTGCGAGGCAGCATATGTTGTGCCTGGGGCATAATTAGGATCTCAAAGGTCCCTTCCCCCAAAGAGAAACTGGGGTCACACTTAGAACCTGTCTGGTGGGCACCAACATAAAATGTCCTGCTGTAGCATAGTGCAAATTTTTATAAATATTCAGCGTATCTACGAACTGCAGTTTGAGACTTGAACCACAGCAATAAAATGAATTAATTTAAAGGGTGTTTTTTATATATGTATATATTATACAAGTTGCTATAGCTGATGTGCAATCTCATGTAGACTGCAATTGTGATTTTCTTTAAAACCAGGATTAGCTGTAAAATGGCCATAACTGGTCACGTGGAAAGTTTTATATTTCCTTCATACAATAAACTGATTTCTAGATCACAAATATAGCCGGACGTTTCTAGAGGATGACATACTTTTATTTGCACCATTCATTTGTAGCATGTGCCAGAAGTATGCTCGGTGGGGAATATGGATTATGGCATTGGACGATGTTGGAAACCCATGTTACAAATTAGAACTCTTGAGCTAAAAGCAAAGCAAAACACATGGCGCTCTATGGTGTAGACATCAATTGAATAGTAATTAGTCCTTCCTATTGCAGTTACGCAGTACAGGTTCAAGAATGGGAATAGCTTGTGCACTTCTCCATTCTATTCTTTGGGAGTTCTGAGTACAGCTGATCACACTGCTCACTTGTACTCAGAACTTCCATAGAACAGAATGGACAGTTGTGCACAAGCACGACCGACTCTCCATTCTGATGCGGAGACTTTTAGGGGCCCGATCCCAAGATAGGTGTAGATCCCACCTTTCACACATTGCCATGTCTTATCAATAAACCATCAAAGTGTGAGATGGGACACCACCTTAACGGAATCTTCCATAGTTGCAGGATATTAGCTTTGCCACATATTTGCCATCTCCAAAACTATATACACAGAACAACCTCCTTGTCTTAAAGGGGTTTTGCCACGAAGTAAAATTGAGGTGGGAAGCTTGCGAACCTTTTCACCATTCATCGTCATTTAAAATTCTGGACCGTTTTTGTCTTAGCTGCTCCTTTAGTGATACATTGTTCACAGCTCGTCAACAGGGGATACGAACAGGGCTGAGAGCTTTTCAGTCCTGGTCGCACATGCTCAGACATTACCTCTCCTCTCCAGCAGCTACTGAGTGTTCAAACCCAGGTGCTACCATTCTACTCTGGTCTTCTGTATTCTTTAGTAATTAGTCAAACAGTGCAAATAAATAATAAACAAGTAACCTCAATGAGGTATGTGCATTGATAAAGAGGAAAACAATCCACAGGTTTGGTTCCTGCAGGGATTTGAATCTAGGACCCTTATGCTGTGAAGCAAAAATGTTACCTCTGAGCTACAATTTAGTTACTTACAGTTCTACAGATAAACAGACTATTCTTTGACAAAAGAGAGGAAAGGCCTGGTGATGTCATCCTGCTGGGTCACATGATATGCAATTCAAACAAATAACACACGCCCCCTTTTGAGCACACAGAGCTGAAGAGCTGGATACAGGAGGTATGAAATGAGATCGTGGCAAAACCCCTTTAATGATACGATTCACGCAATGTAAAATGCAACAGAACTAACACTCTCCCTTTGCTCCCTCCCAATTAACCTACACATCAAAACCCTGGAACAGTTTTATACTTATGAAAATATAACCATGAGCACAGCATAAATTGATGTCATTTTATTCAATATCATGAATGATTCTAGCCTTAGGGTTATTTGCCTTTGAATCTTTGACAAACTCTGCTTGAAACACCATAGGATGCCTTATCGTGTATTTGTGTAATAGAATTGTGTAGAATTAGATCACTTAAAAACTTGATAGTGTTAAGAGTCGCTTCCTTTTCCAAGGTCTTTTACTTTATACATTAGTCATCTTGTCAATTTGAAGGTAAATCATTTTTGGGAAACAGTGTAACTCTGATTGTCTGCCTGCTTTTATGTTGGGTTCACGAATGTATTACAACTCTATCTGTAATATCACACCCATAGAATGCTATGGGCCTTTTCTGTATCTCCAAACTTATACCATTACACTTACTGATTCATATGTAAGCCTTGAAAAAAAAAATCTATTTTGTAATACTGGGTCATAATAAGTGAGAATACTGTACACCAAAAAGTGGCACACAGACTACAAATTTCGTAGAACTCAAGCAGTGGGTCTCTAAATGCCAGGCCCAGATTTATGTTAATCTCCCCGGTCCTTGGAGTTATTGATTGCTATGATAACCTGATGTATTCCCCGGCGCTCAGTACGCACCTGTAAAAAGAATAAAAAAAAAAAAAAAAAAAGTCACTTCTTTTGGGTCCTTACACACCAGGGAATACTGAACTGAGTAGGAGACTGGGCCATAGCACTGTTGAATGTATGTGCTGGCCAGCACATCCCTTCAGCTGCAGATGTATTGCGGTGCGTAGTGTGAACTCAGCCTTCTCCTCCGCAATCAACAACAACATGGGAAAAATGCAAATTAATTACAAAAAAATCTGCTTTCATTTAGTGTCTTGTCCTCTTGGGCTGCCAAAACAGCTCTGACCCATTGAGGCCTGGACTCTACAATCTTCTAGACATTGTCCTGTGTTATTTGGCACCAAGATACTAATATCAGATCCTGAGGTGGGTCTCCATGGATCAGGCTTGTTTTCCAGATCTCGTAGATGCTTGATCAGATTGAGAACTGGGGATTGTGGAGGCCAAGTCGAC
This sequence comes from Phyllomedusa bahiana, assembly GCA_025379985.1. Classification (NCBI taxonomy): domain Eukaryota; kingdom Metazoa; phylum Chordata; class Amphibia; order Anura; family Hylidae; genus Phyllomedusa; species Phyllomedusa bahiana. Next base: position 93,994 of record JAODAL010006213.1, on the reverse strand, counting down.
ACCTTGAACGCTTGTCATATTCGTGAAAACTATTCCCGAACAACTTTCGCAGTGCAGGGCGCATGATCCTGCTGACAGAGGCCACTGCCATAAGAGAATACTATTGTCATAAAGAGGTGTACTTGGTAAGCAACAATGTTTAGCTAGGTGGCACATGTGAAAGGAACATCTACATGAAGTCCAGGAGCCACATGCAATCCACATGATATAAACATGATTGATCAGACCAGAACACAATGCACATGTGCTCAGTGTTGGTGCTTTCAGCTGCAGACACTATGGGCCTTATGTATGAAAACTGTCATAAAAACTTTGTTGCCCACAGCAACCCATCAGATCTTCCCAGAGAACTATATGAAATAAAAGCTGAGCTCTGATGGGTTGCTGTGGGCAACAAAGGAAGCCTTAGATCTGGACAGTTTTCATACATAACACCCTATGACTGAAATATGCAGCAAGCTGTGACATAATGTATGTCATAGCCTGATTTCATGTTTACATCAGTCTTCGTTCTTCTGGGGATCAGACCAGGCAGGTTAACCTTTACCCACCATGTCCATCATTGCTGGTTCACCATTTGTCTTTTCTTAGACCATTTGTGGTAGGCCCTAACTACTGCTGGATTTAGGGAACACCCCACAAGGCCTGTCATTTTGAAAATCCTTTGACGCAGTCGTCTACCATCATCATTTAGCTCCTCCTCCCAACGCATTAACCTGAACAACGGACTGTTCACTTACTACCTAATATATCCCATGCCTTGACAAATGCCATTGTGATGAAATGATCCAAAGTATTCACCTAATGTTATAGCTGTGTGGAATGAAATTAGGCGCCATTAGTTAAACATACGTTTGCACAACATACAGCCATCTTGTATTCCTTGGTCTTAAAAGACTTTAGATCTAAACATGATATATTTTTATTGAGAGCTTTTCATCTATGTTCAGTTCCTTAATCAGGGATATACATAATATATAGATGGTGTTCTAACACATATACTTCAAGTCCTAGACTCCACAAGTAGTCAAACAAGTTATTCTAAGAGCACAGCTAAAAGTCATGTGACGTGTTTTATTCTTTTGCCCTTGTTAATTAAGTTTTTTCAAATATGAATCTGATTGGCCGGTGATGTTTTGTCAGCTAATTACCATTTCTGATATTTCATTGGTATTAGAAAATAAGGGGTGTACCCCAGGTTTTTGACAATAAAAAGATCTCCCCATGAAGTCATATCCTGAAGGAGACTTGAGTAACCCACACCAACGGTGCCGTCTTGTGTCTCTTTTCTTTTCAGGTGGGGCCCGGATAGTAAAGGGTAAGGGCATGTCCCCACGGCAAGGGTTTTCGGCCATTTTTTCAGACCGCCTGAAAAACCGGCCGAAAATGAGCCCAATTGTTCTATGGAAAACCCGTGCAGCAGTCTCCACTGCACAGGTTTTCCGCCCGCGGGCCGCTCAAAAACCATTGAGCATGTTCATTCTTCCGTCCGATTTCCTGACGGAATATGAACACCTCAATGGTAGGGGGGAGGGCTGTTCTCCGCTCATCGCGGAGAAAAGCCGTCCACCCCCCACCGCGGCCGTAGGGAAGGCCGCAAAACCGCACCGGTATTGTCCACTCCCGTGAGAACGTGCCCTAAAGGTTTCTCTCCCTTATGGGGAAACTTGCACTAATCAATCATTTAAATCCTTCAGGTAACTGGAGATTGAACTTTAAGCTCTGAGAGACCACCTAAAGTTTTACAATGACAGCTGATAGGTGTATTTATATGTATCTCTTAGTCCACACAGCAAAGTGAAAATGCTGTCCAAAATCCCATGGCATTTTCACATTACAAGACTGCACTGCCATTTTTTTCACTGTTTTTGCACAAAAACTGGTGGTCGGATTTCGGATTCCCAGCAGCCCCGTATATTGGGGCTGTGGTAATCTGACGGCGGTCCGGCAGAATATACAGCATGTTCTATAATCCGCTGGATGGGCGGCTGTAAAGGTTACCCTCAGTAAAAAATCCATGTTGTGTAAAATGCAGCACGGATTTTATATTGAGGGCTAAGCAGCAGTCGGATTTTCGGCGGATTCTAAATACTGAATCCTACAAAATGCAACCCAAAATCTATTTTGTGTGGACCTAGCCTTATAGATGTCATGATCTTGTTTCTCATTCCATACAAATATAGTATTATTGATCTTTTAACATTCACAGCAGTACTAAAATAGTGGGTTAAGGTGGTACTGGTAGCATCGTGTTGCTCACAAAGGTTGGCCAGGCTTAGGTTAAGTTCTTTGTGCTGCCTGTTGTTGTTAATTTGAACAAACATATAGTATTTAGGCAGCATAACATTGTAAGTTAGTAAACTGTTTAGACTACTTGTATATGGGTGTTGTATGGTTATTTGCAAATCTGACATAGTACAAAGCTGTTGTATGGCACCCATTGGGCCTCATTTATGAAAACTGTCTATGGATATGTTCATACAGCGTAGTTGCGGGGAGTTAATCGGCGTGTAATTGCACTGCAATACACCCGAAGTATTGCCCCCAATTACAGTAAAACTAGCACTCATTGAATTCTATGATAACCCCACCTATTGCGGGGAAACTAAAGTGAAAGGGAGCTGGCACAGAGCGCTTTAGAAGTACGTGTTGGCCAGCGTGTACTTCTAATACACCCAGCTTATAGTGGTGTAAAAAGTATGTGTTGCTATAAGCCATGTCAATTCACCCTAAACCTTGTTCTTCTGCCCATACCAACCAATCTTTCATTTCAGCTTTCACTTTTCCTTAGCAGTAAAAGAAATGAAAGCTAAGCTCTCATTGGTTGTCATGGGAAACAAGGACAGTCTTGCGCTTAGATGGTTTTCATAAATGAGTCCCATTGTGTGTAGGGAGTGTCACTCTTCTTCCAATTTCATCTAGAGCGTAAGGGTATGTTTACACGGTGTATTTCGAGGTGTACTTTGGTGCGTAATTGGGCCGCACAAATATGGTAAAATCATTGATCAGGTCCAGCACTCATTGGGTACTGTGTAAAATCATAGTTGTTCAGATGACGATGATTTTACGATCATATTTCTCGACGTATAATGTACGCCAGTTAAAAGTCGTCTCCTGTCACTTCTTTTAAGTGCTTATATGCCATGCGAACATACCCTTATTCTGTCTGATTCTGTTACTTGTATTTTCTTAAAAGTAAACAATACATTAAGTAAGGACCACTGGTGCCTCTATATGAGTACATTAAATAATTAACATTAAATAGTCATTCTCTTATTTTATTTGCCACTATAGGTTTTAGAAACCTGTAAATATTACAATGTCATAAAATCCCTTAAAGGGCTTTTCTCATCACAAGCTTTTGCAGCCTTGAGCTGTTTCTGTCTTTTACAGCTTCAATTCAAGGGGGGGGGTCTCTCCTCCCAGTAGGCCTGTCTTCCCTCACTGAAGACTGTTGACATCATCATTCTGTGTGAGTAGTGGAAGGGAGAGGATGTCACAGCTCTGCAGACCTGCAATGGTCAGTTCTCATGCCTGGAGAGCTGTCATCTCCCTCCCAGGGTCCACAAGCTCCTTGTAACCAGAATTGTTGTAAACAGTTATACATAAATCCTGAACTGATTAAACAAATGTGAGAAATGCACTCTGCTCCTCCCTCTGTTATCAGGCAGGAGGTAGAGGGGGAGCAGACTGTATAAGGCTGAGTTATATGGGGATGAGAGTGAATCTAGCAGCTAGAGATTCAGTAATTGCCCAGACCCTTTACTGGGAGAGGAGCATAGAGAGCTCAAGCAGCCTTTATTACACAGACACAGCCTGCACAGAAAGCTGAGGCAGCTAGTTTCATTTTACACAGCTCAGAGGGGAGTAAGCACAAAGAGCAGGCAGTCAATCACTGCAAAGGGAGCGTGGCCCAACCCTGGATTTAGATTTAGTTCTAGACACTCACAGATTAGCTCATAACTGGTATTCTAAATGATTTAGGTAATGCAAACCAATAGCAAAATTACTTATTTTTTTTTACTGTCCCCATCATTACAGATATGATCTTTGTAGTGAGAAAACCCCTTTAAACAGCTTGTCTTACAGAAATTGGCTCAGACAGATTTTTTCAAAATTTTTTATTAATGATAACTTCTGTGTTTTTTCTCATTTGTGTGTTTGCTTTTTTTTCTTTTTCTTTTTTTAACAACACCAGACACATCTGTGATATAAGAAATCCTTAAGGATGCATGGACATCCCAGACACAAGAGTGGGGAAATATCCCAAATTATAACACCCCAAAAACTCACTCAGCTTATAAATAGCTTGCACTGAACATCTTTACAATGTTCCCATTTAATTACACATAAATAAATATTTACAAAAGTCTCTGTGTACCTAGGGTGGAAAGCAACATATTCTCGTCAGTGGTGCTTCCAGTCTTGACCACACTTGTGCGGAGGGCTGATGTCTGCTGTCCATGCAAAGTGCAGAGAATAATGGAGAAGGATACAGCATCTTTTAGCTTGTTGAGAATGTTCAACCCAGCAGTTTGTTGACCCCAGTGTTTGGGGTTCAAAGTAACGGTTTCAATGGCTCCCAGATCAGCAGGTCAACTCTGATAGTCCCAAATATAAAAAGGAAAACCCCCAGATGGCTGCTTTATGATATGATCTTCAGGCAGTGACATATTTTGGAACGGCATACCCTATATATTGCAAGCAGCAGGGATACTTTTGGCTATAGAGATTTTCAGTGTCTCACCTGAGCAGCCCATAAGCCGTGGCTTACACATGTATTTTCTTCTCCGATGTTACCACTTCTATTAAATTAATAATAGTGACATGTTGATCTAATTAAATAGACATATTGACATTGTATTTTAGATTCAGCACACATTATCCTTAAAAATAAATTATACTCAAGCAATAATTTAGTAAGATGAAACATTGCACATAGCTGAGCCCTTTGATATCTACTCGGTATTCAACACTACAGTTTTCTGTAATGTGTATTGCTTTGTTGTTTTGTTCCCCTTTGTGGTGCTTATTTACTTACTAGTTATAGGGGCTTTCTCACCCTGCTGTTTCACAGAGTCACAGGCAGCTTCAGACTCACACTGCCTAATCAGGTTGTGGGTGGTTCTATACCAGTGTTTATAGAGGAGCAGTGACTCCTCTATAACTAGCTGAATGTCACAGTGACTTAGGTGCAAGGAATTTAATCTGTAGTAAAGTAAGCTACAGATCAAAGGAGTAAAAACAATTGTTTATCTGTAAAAAACACTTGTTAGAGATAAATACTCTGCTCCGTCCGATCAGGGTGACTTCATTCCATGCTCTTCATCTAATCAGGAAAGGAGAACAGGATAGTAACCTAAAGATTTGTAGGTGCCCTTAGGGCAGATACAAAATCTCTTATCAGGGCAATATCAAAAGAGTAATGTATTTAGTAAAAGTCTTGATGTACCGTTCCCTATGTCTTCAAAGCTAATCATTATAGTGAGAAAACCCCTTAAAACCCTTATGTATGTTGGCTACAATAGGTTACTGTTGTTATATAACTTTCTCTATGCTCTTGTGAATTTCTTTTTCACTCAATATATTGACTGGGAAATGTGGGTGATACATTTTTATATCACATCCTATTTTGACTGGGCCCAGTACTATGTTAATGATAGACAAGGTGAACCTGCTCTTTTATTCTTATGGGTTATACTGAATGTGATGGAGTAAATTCACTAGAAAAGGAGATGGTACTTGGATTGTTTAATGATAAACAGGGGAGACCAAATACCCATTGGTTGGATATCATCAAGAATGACATGGGAATTAAGATCAACCAATTGAGAGAAGCAGTAGAAAACAAGGGAACATGGTGAGCACTGGCCTATAGAATATCTAAAGGTAATGATATTCTGGCTAATAAGCAAGGAAAAAACTCTGTGGTGTATAACTACAATTGTGGACTTCTTCCAGAATAGTAACGTACTTTGGCTGATAGGGTATCAAGTTATAAAAATATGAAGACATGTATCTCAACCATACAGCCTCAAGCACAGGAACCTCTATTGGTGGACGGACATTGATACAGAGTGATTGTTATTACAGTTTTATTTTGCTTCGTCATTTAGCTAAGCGTCCTGATTTAACACACCAGGGTGCCACTTAAATCCTCGATTAGCCTATATGTCTGTCTAAACTGTATATGGCAGATGTGGGTATATACCTATTAGTCATCTTCCCTATAGAGATGCCCGGCAGTTCTGTAGAAAACACATTGTTTATTCTGGGAGTGATATGTTGGCTGGATTTTCTTGTCATGTTGTAGAAAAGTTACGGTAGTCCTTCATAGTCTATATAGCCGTTTGTGTGCGTGTTATGTAACGGACAGGCGCAAGTACAAAACATAAGTTCATATCTGCAACCATGTACCATGATGTCGTGATGCCTTCCTATAATTTTTCCATCTCTTTTTAATGTGGATCCTCCATAGAAGATGTACAACTCCAGGACATAAAATCATTCTGTTTTCATGGATTACTTTCCACCACTGGAATTTCATCTTGGTTTCCAAGAGATCCACTTCTCTTTCAGGCCCCCATCATGAATGTTACATTGGGCTATTTCCTATGTTTAAGTTCCTTCTCTGTAGGCTTGGACTCCCCTGCAGAGTGTCCATTCCCTGTGCTGTTCATGAAGATCTTATCCATTCCTTTTAGAGACTCAAGTAGGTAGTTCTGGAAGGCAGTGAGCGCTGCACATATGGCTGGTCCTCCGAACCCATGAGTGATTAGGCTGAAGTGTGTCAAACAGCTCTGTACTCCAGGCTCCAGGATTAAAGATGGACGACTGTTTCCCAATGGAGAACGATCCTGGGCCAATAGGTCTGAAAACTCCTTGCATATCTGCCTAAAACACAGAAGCTAGTATTAGAAAACAGCAAGGTATTAGCAACAACACATCCATTGATGAACATTAAACCCTACCTAAGTGAATACACAGCTCGTGAGGCATCAACAATCTGTGTAGTGTACCTGAGTTGATGGATAAGTGAACATCTCAGAAATGATTGAAAGTCAAGAAGATTGTATTATTTCTTAAAATGTGAACTGCAGTGCTTTGCATCAGAGACAGCCATACCTTGAGTGTAGCCTACACAGCTTCACAAGGGCCAAGTAGTTAGGAGAGGCCTAATCTGTCATATACAGTACACTGGCCTCAGGATACAATATTTTCCACATATAATGGTCTTTCCTGGGACATTGTATGTTGAGTCTTGTTTCAAGATACAATGTCACGAACACTGCCAATCTGCAGCTCATGTGATTGACTAGAAGATCCAGCCAACTATCATGTACATTTTAATTGTAAAACATCGATGTTAGTAAAGTGCATGCAGTGGTTGGTGGTCTAGTAGCGCCTCTCTACAGTACAGTGCAGTACAACTGTGGTAAAGGCCACATGTCTTTTTTTCTGGTACATTGTTTATAATGTATATGACCCAAAAATCCTCAAAAAATATATTGATTTCCAGCTTCCTGTAGCTCTCTCTTTATCTCTATTAGTTATCTGATTATCTTCTTTAATTTTCATTGTGTTAGAGGCTGCATTTTTGGACTTTGAAACCAATTACCAGTTTTCCATAGAGTTACGGCTTTAACATACAATGGTTGTCCCAGAACCAATTAATGCTGTATGTTAAGGGACCAGTGTATTGTGCAAAGGTTTTACGCAGGTGTAGAAAAAATGCTGCAAAAAGGATGCCAATCACATTTATTCTGCAGCAGGACCCCAAGCATACAACCAAAAACTATCTTCAGCGTAAACAAGTGATGATATGGCCTTCCTAACCATAAAGTCATTAAGTCTGTTTGGGATTACATGAAGAGTCAGGAGAATCTGAGCAAGCCCACATCCACAGAAGATATGTGCTTAGTTCTCTAAGATGTTTGGAACAACCTCCCTGCTGAGTGCATGTGTATTTAGAAGAATTTATTCTGTTTTGAAGGGAAAGGGTGGTCTCTGATTTGATTTTGATTTCTCTTTTGTTTATACGGTTAATACAAATGAACTATTAACACTTCTATTTTTGAAAGCATCCTTACTTTGCAGCAAGTACTATGGAGACTTGTATGAAAACTGTCTATATATGAGACCTGCTTTGTTGCCCATAGCAAACAATTAGAGTTCCCTTTTAATTTCACATAGTGCTCTAAAGACATAAAAGGGGAGCTCTGATTAGTTGCTGTGGGCAACAAAGAAAGTCTTAGACCTCAACAGTTTTTATACATGTGGCCCTATATATACAGTATATTGCATGGGGCCCTCAACTGTCTATGTGCACCCTTGCTTTGCATAATGCCACCCAAATTACCAAAATGGTATGGCATAAATCATTGTGTTCAGAAGGTTTTTCTTCTACAAGATTTCTATATACGTTTTTGTGTAGCCCCAGCCATCTGTAAGTACTTTTTCAGCTAGAGTTTTATGATGTTCTTGGGAAGTGGTTACATGTTGTCATGCATCAGAAAAATATGATACAACTAAGTATTCAAACCACTAATCTCTAAATAAATCATAACTTCCTATTGCTGGCTTTATTTCTGCTACCACACAATCCTAAACAGGCAAAGTTCAAACTGTAAATCACAGGGCAATAGTGTGGCCCAGAGCCTGTGGTGCTTCCACTTTTGACCCATTTTTGTTGGAGCCTGTTAGAGCCATCCAGTGCCATAGCATCAGGAGGTTACACTTTTAACTTATCCCTATGGCTGGGGACCTACAAATGAACAATGCACAATAATTACACTATAATGCACTCATGCTAGACAAAGCTATCTCACTGTGCAATTGGAAAATGAATTACTCTAATATATATAGAACATATTAAATATGTCATGTTCATTTTTATAATATGTAAAAACAGAAGGAAAAAGAGAGAAGGCGGCACTTCCCTGGTGTAATACTGTAAGAGCAATAAAATAAACACAGTGAAATAGGTTCCAAATCCTTCAAAGATGTAAAGTATATTGGTCATTTAAACTGAAATGCATCAATCCCTTAGGCTATATCCACACAGTACAGAAAAACGATGGTATTTTCGGCGGTTTTAGGATTCTAAATACAATCGTTCAGGCAGCCTGTCACGAGTGTAGGTGGATTCACTGAACCACTGCAAGCAATGGTATAAGCCATGCCAGGAAGCGGAGTCTAAATAGCCCCCGGTTTTCACCAGAGCCCGCCACAAAGCGAGATGGACTTGCAGCGGCGGAAAACTATTAGGTTGCTACCCCTGATGTGACTTGCTTGCGATTGCAGCCAGGGTGCAGTGTGGTACAGAATCGTTAAACAGAGGCGTAGTCGGGGACAGGTGATAAGGTCAGGGCGGGCGGCAGGCAACGTGGTCAGGAAACAGTAGCAGAAACGGCAAAACTCTCTCCTGCACTCTCTCAGAACTCACTAAACACCAATACTCTGGCAGAGGGTGTTGTAGGAGTCAACAAGATATAGGGTCAGCACCAGGCAATTACCGGCACGCTGGACCTTTAAATCTTGAACAGCTGCCGCGCACGTGCCCGGCACTTGGTAGAGCAGGGATGGGAAGCAGGAGCGCGGCTAGGTAAGTAACTGGCATGGGAGAGCAGAGCGGGGGCAGCCGTGGCCCAGGGCGGAGGTTGGGGCACGCTCCATGACCCAACCCATAGACTAGGAGAAAAAAACGACTTGTAGTCTACACAGGTTGTTTGTGCCGGCGGTTTTAGGAACATGTTGTAAAAACCACCGGTGTCTGGCGTCTTTCTGTCGGTTTCCCGTACATTCAATTGTACAGCTGAACATACTGATTATGGCTGAGTGCGCAAAACGTAACAAAAACCGCGGTCATGCATCGGACAAAAACTGAACGACTATCGGACATTTTTTGTCCAATGCTGTGTGGATCCAGCCTTAGGTTTAAATGAATCGGTTGAGTTAATATGCTGATATTTAACTATTTATTCTTTTATTTTCTTTTTGATACACTCACCATGTTATTGTATTAAGTTGTTGTATTCACTTTGTTATGGTGCATCTAATATATCTTGTGTATTATATTTCATCACCTGTGTATTGCAAGATTTCCAGAAACCATTAGCCGAGCATCAAGGTTATTTGAATGTAATTGTACCTCCTGTTTATCCTGACCTGACCTTGTAAAATGCATCATCTTTATCCTTTTATTGTTTTTAAATCAACAAATAGAAATGTTTTCAAACACCATCTCCACTAATATTTGATAATCTGGCCCTTTAAACCAAGTGCCCCACTGGATGCATTTCTGTGGTATATAATGTCATATGGCACATAAAAGTACACATAGCACTTTTCTAACAGAGCCCAGAAACCTCAAATTGTGCATTTATTGCAATCTACTATGGCAAAAGGAGTAAATGTAAATATCAAAATTATGTACATTGTAAGGCATATTTTTGGACTGGAAGATAGATAGATAGATAGATAGATAGATAGATAGATAGATAGATAGATATATAGATAGATAGATAGATAGGAAGATAGATAGAATAGGAAGATAGACAGACAGACAGAAAGGAAAAGATAGATAGATAGATTAGATAGAAAAAGATAGATAGAAGATATAGATAGATATTGTTAGATTTGAAATAAAGGAGACCAGTAGATAGATAAGATATTATAAGATAGATAGTAGGGTAGATAAGATTTGATAGATAGATAGATAGAAAATGGAAAAAGATAGCACCACTATAAAATACAAATGTCGGGTGCAGGCATAGATGTCCACGTCACAGACAAAAATCAATGAAAAAGGAAAATCCGCTGCACTCACAGAAAATGTTGTCAAAAAACCAAGATAGTGCTTTATTCCATGTCAGGCGACGTTTCGGCTCACACAAGAGCCTTTTTCAAGCGTTAGATTGATAGATAGAACGGACAGATAGATTACATAAAATAAATGGATAGATTACATAAATGGATAGAGAGATAGATTAGAAAATATGGATAGATGAATAAATATAAATAGAGAAGAAGAGAAAGTGGTATAGATAGCTGGATAGATAGATTAGATAAGATGGATAGATAGATGGATGGATGTATAGATAGACAGAGATAAATAGAGGAAAAAAAGAGGGTGACAGATAGACAGACAGATAGATTAGATAAAATGGATAGATGGATAGATAGATAGATATATAGACAGAGATGATTGGATAAAATGGATAGATAGATAGATAGATAGATAGATAGATAGATAGATGTATAGAGACAATTAGAGAAAAAGAGAAAGGGATCAACATCGATTTATAGGTAGATTGATTAGATAAAATAGATCGATAGATAGATAGATAGATAGATAGATAGATAGATACTGTGAGCAATAGGTAAGATAAAAATTGTGCAATGAGGTAGTCAATGATGTGATAGTTACCCAATGACTTATTAACTAAAACTTCCAGCCAGTGATTCATCATTTACCCATTAACCCATACATAACAGCTGTGAAGAGTAATAGACACTTACTTAGTAGCAAGCAACATGTTTTTCCTCGTGTGGAGCTCAGTAGGATCAGAGTGTTGTCGACATAGGTATTCCGCTGCGGCTTTTGCTGGGAACTCCGTCTCACAAACATAGCCAAAATCTCTGGCTAGATGGACTGCCTCACCTGCACAGGAGAAGGGTCCAGTCAGTATTATAGTGCAGACATTACCATAACATAAATAAACCTATCCCTCTTCTATAGAGTGAAACAATTTAGGATTGTCTGTAACCAATTTTAATGATACCTTCTATAATACCAAAACAAACAGTGAGCCATATGGATGTGGTATCTGTGCAGTGTGAAAAGGATTATCGAATAATATACAGCATACCACAGAGTAGTATAGTTTATACAGGAGGGATATAGTATTGTACTGCAAACCTTTATAAGGCTATGATTAAACGGCAATGATAAAATGCCGTTGGATTATGTTATAGAATCTGATGGTATTTTATTATCACATTACTGCGGTTTTTGGTTTTGCAATTGTTTTTCGGGTTTTGGCTGGCCCTAGTACATTGAATTGTACTAGAAACTGCCATAATATGGCAGATTGTAGAACATGTTCTAAGTTGTTTTTTAGGCCACCGATTTTGAAATCCGACAATAGAGAAGCCAAGCTGAGTAGACTACAGCTCAGATTTTCTGTTGAGGTCTATGGGCACTGGTTACAGTCGGATTTCTGCGGATTCTAAATACTGAATCCACTTAAAAATTCAACCAAAAACCAGTGTTGTGTAGACGAGGTCTAAGGAATCTCCTTGTGTTGGCAGCACAATATAAACCCATCTTTACCAGTTCCAAGTCATAGATATGTGGATATATAGTCATTTGAACTAGTAGCTGGGAAGACTCTATGCTGCAACTTCAACCTGACCTTAGTTATTCATTCTAGTTATCTTGATAGAAACTTTCTGAGAAGGAGTTCACTCGTCTTTGCCTGGTGACCCCTTAGTAACATCATCATCATCATCATCATCAATGGTAAGATGTTTATACCAATACCTTCAGAGGTTAACGTATGAAGTGCTGTATGTGTGTAATATTCCATTTTACCCTGTTTATCTCTCCTTATTCCTAACAAACCAACAACACATGATTAAAAGTAATTCCGCATATTAGCCCAAGGCGCAGTGATTTGCATAAACACCGAATGAAGGAGAGGACATATTCTGTCTACTGAAAACGGCTGTTGATTAGGAGACTTGTGTCATAAACGTGGCAGCTTTCATATTCTGCCCAGGGTGCCACAATGATAGATTAACACTACACTGTCTATCTCCATACACTGCTTCCTCTGTATCTTCTCACAGTTCTAGAATGGTTTAGTATAGAAGTGGATGATCAACACTGAATAAACTATTCCATCACAATGAGCTACCTGGGAAATCCAAAAAACAAACTGTTTTCTATACTTTCAGCTGAAGTTGTGACTCTTTGCTAAACTTTAAAGGGGATGTATCGCTTCATCAGTTTGGCTGTTCCATTGTGCTCTCCAGCTTCTCAGCTCAAATCCAGGGGCGTTTCTTCCCCTCCCAGCTGGGTGTTTCTTAACCGAAGGGATGACATCATCCCCCCTTCACTGTTCATGCCGGCACCGTGTGTTCCCCCCCTCCACATGTCACTGTGTTTCTCCCTATGCAGTCGTATTTTGTAAGAGCTGTTTACATACCACAGGCTTGCATTCATGTTACAATTGAATCCAGTCTACTCCAGAGCTGTAAAGAGTGAAATGCTCTCGGCCCCCTTCTATGTTTAGGCACAGTCGCACAATTGTGCTGTTTTCTGATTGTAGAAGCCCTGCAGTGTTATTCTGTTTCTTGTGGCTGTGCAGAATGAAAATGTGCCTTACTTTAAGTGAGAGGCAGGAATGCAAGCTCCGTGAATACAGCCGACCGGAGGCCCGAACAGAATGTAAATGAGCTCTCAGCTAGTGAAATGCAAGGAGGAGGGATCCGACCAGGACTGGAGATCAGTGTAAACAGAAACAGAAGATAAGGGATCCTGTGATGACAAGACAGCTTTGCTAATGACATCTTATTGCAAAGTTGCTTGTATTCACTGTCCCCTTATTCTGAAGACCATTTAATAAAATGATACAACCCCTTTAAGTCTAGATGGTCAAGGTTGGACAGTTGCCCTGCTCAGATAAGAGTAAAATATTTTGGGTTATTATGGAAATGACTACTCACATGATAAGTAATTTTGATCAAAGGCTTATCCTAATCCATAGGGACAAAATTATCAATAGTGTCTAACTCTTAGACAATGTAAAGATAGACCAAACAGTCTTACAATGTGTCACACGTATCACAGTCTTGATGAGTCTTATTATTGGAAAAATATATATATTTATTTCTACAGTATATACATATTGGGCCACATGTATGAAAACTGTCTTGGTCTAAGACTTTCTTTGTTGCCCATAGCAACCAATCAGAGAGCCCCTTTACTTTCATAAAATGCTCTGAAAAAATGAAAGGGGAGCTCTGATTGGTTGCTATGGGCAACAAAGAAAGTCTTAGGCCATGTTCACACGGCTTATTCACGACGAATTTGTGAGCCGGATGCGCTCACAAATCCGGCGTGAATAAGGGGCAGGACGGGGCGGGGCCGGAGCGCGGCGGGGGCGCCGCTCCTCTGCCCCATAGACAATGCATTGTTTACGACGCGTACGCGCCGTAAATAATGTGCATGTCACTTTCTCCCCCCGCGGCGGATTCGCCGAGCGGGAAGGAGCGACGGAATCCACTGTTCTCTATGAGAGCAGTGGATTACCGTAATTACTCTGACGGATTGGCGCCATACTGCAGCGAAAATCCGGCGCGGAGCACGGCGCCAATCCGCGGAGAAATAAGCCGTGTGAACGAGGCCTGAGACCCATACAGTTTTCATACATGTTCCCCATTGTTTTTAAATTCTACGTATATTTTAAAACTGATATGGTTCCTTTTAGATGCAAAAAAATATATGCTATTAACTTACAATTGATCTATTTAGATGCAGACTTGTGGTTTCCATAGAATGGAAGCATAGTTACGCAGAGCTACTCTGATTCCTGAAAAGATGCGCATTGAGTGGGACTGAGAGAGCTCCGTTCTTAGCTACAAATAAAGTTATTTTTCACAATAAATTTTATATTGAGCCTTCAGGTTTGGATATAAATAATTACTAGGGGACATGATAATTCTGTTGTTCAAACTGTTAACTTGAGTATTTTCTTGTAAGTGACCAGCAGACCGGGACTGTGGGATTGCGGATGAGCCTCACTCCCGAATTTGAATTTTGTTTAAACTAGAAGTATAGAGAATCCACATAGTTATACTAAGCTTGAGAAAATGCGCCATTCTGGCGCAAGAGATGCATAGCTTGTATCTGTATTTCTTTGGATGTTACATCCTAGTGTCACTTTTTATTAACTATTTTCATACATTTAATCGGGCAAAGTGCTGTTTTTGAGTTCCAGTTGGATTTGAAACAGTTTCTAGATTAAGGCCTCGTTCACACGGCTTATTTTGGCGTGGATTGGTGCCGTACTGCACGCTGTATTTGCGCTGCAGTACGGCGCCAATCCGTCGCCGTAATTATGGTAATCCACCGCTCTCATAGAGAACAGTGGATTCCGTCGCCCCTCCCCGCTCGGCGAATCCGCCGGGTGGGGAGAAAGTCACATGCACATTATCCAGGCGCAATACGCGCCGTGGATAATGGAAGTCTATGGGGCCGGCGGGCCGCGCCCCCGCCCCTTATTCAAGACGGAATTGCGAGCGCAATCCGGCTCGCAATTCCGTCTTGAATAAGCCGTGTGAACACGGCCTTATACTTCTACCAGTGGAAGTCCAGAGGAGTACGGAACCCCCTGTGCTTTGAAATGCATATGCACTGCATACATGTTTATGCTACAGAGGTGTGTTGTACCACTAGCTGTGCAACCACCAAAGGTGAGCACTACCAGTAATAACGTGTATTTATTATTAAATGTAACAATAAAACATGAGGTGCGCTCCTGTCCCATCTCTGTCTGTGTTAAGAGTTGATAAATCTGGTGCATGCTAGAACTGTCTAGTCTAACGGCACTTTTTATAAGTTGGCTTACTTTATGCCACTAACTGTGCTACAGTTTTGTCACACGGCATTGCACACTAAGCCACACTTTTTTATGAACCCACCCCCCTATTACAGAGGCCCCGCTCATATTGACAGACAAGGGGCGACATGTATGAACGGGGCTGCGTCAGATATCTAGCGTCTCTTCAGCCTGATATCAGGCGCAGCCTCATTCATACATGGGAGGCGGGGGCGCACTGGAACTGTACAAAGCTATAGATTTATAACTTCGCTGGGGCATTTCTAGGTGCATTACTGCTGGTTCAGGTAGAGCACTTTCAAAGTGGTATACCTGAGCCAGAAATGTTGTGTGGCGCTATAATGCGTCTGATTTATGACCCGCTGTAGGGCAGGTTCATAAATCAGGCGCCTTCTATTCATTACTATGCGCATGAAATTTGCCGTGTGAACGCCAAACTTCATGCATGTCACCCAAGGTGTCTTGAAACTGTCTAAACCACATTATAAATGTGGTGTAAAGCACATACAATATTATTTTTGGCAAAAATTGTGCCTGAACTCAGTCACAACTGCATTGATAAATGTGCTAAGAGCACCTATTAGGGGTCATCTTCATAGAAAAGTTATTGTATCTTCTTAGGTGTCCAGTCAGTGTCCAGACTATTAACAATGGTTTTGTTACCAAGTGCATAGATTTATAACAAGAAAAAACTTGCATTGGTCACTTTACTCTTTTCCTTTTTGTAGTCTTAAAGGGAATCTATTGCAATTTGTTTTCACTAATTAAAACAAGATACTGATACATATTAGTTGTTTTTTTTAAGTGACTGTAGATATTTTATTTCTGTTTTTCAAATGTAATAATGGGAGCAGCCATCTTGCCTGCACTGCATTTAACAGATTTAGAGAGATGCCTTATAGCATGAACATAGGAGCCTGTGAACAGGAGCAGACCCATTGATTTTTATAGGAGCGTTTTCTAGACATGGGACCTGGGAAAAAGTCAGTGTGCAGGGAGGGTTAGAGGGGGAGCTGTGACTAGACTCCTATAAGGAATGGTGGATCCAGTGTTATCTATACACATTGGTGTCTCCTTTCAATGTAATCCTGCCTCGGTTGATAAGGAGGAGACTGTAGAAAAGCTTTCTCTACAGACTGTGAAGTGTCAGACTATTATTAGGCCTAGCGGCTTAAGTGAAAGCTGCAAGATTTCAGGATTTTTTAAAAATATCCTTAGCGATATAAACATGAAAGGAAAACATAACCAAAAATTCGTAACAGATATGCAACATAAAAACACAAGTTAAACAATAGGTCATTTTTTGATGACACATTCCCTTTAAGTAGTCTCATGTACTTGACTATGTGTCTTTTACCTTCGACCAGAGATGTCAGTAAAGTCACATTGGCAGCTTTACGTCTTCCTGCTGGCAGATTCAAACCAATTTTTTCCAGCCTCTCTCGCAGACAACGTCCACCATTCTTTGATTTCGCCCTGCAAACCAAAGGATAAACTTAAGAAATCTAAAAATCAAGTAGTGAATAACATCAGTTTAACAATGATGGTTTGACTAATCTGGTTAGGAAAAGGTCATTAAATGGTTGTCCAGTATTTGAAAAAAGAACATACTTTTTTCCAGAAAGACTGCCACATCTATGTATAGGTTGTGTCTGGTATTGCAGCTCATTCATCTTCAGGTAATGGAGCTGAAGTGCAATTCCACACAGGGCCCATGAACAAACTTTGCACTGTTTATGAATTAAAGCAGGTCTTTTGAATGATCATGTACAACCCTTTAATCTAAACTAAGGGGGACATGTATGAAAACTGTCTAGGTCTTTGTTGCCCATAGCATCCTGGCCACACAGATATTACTGGGCCAGCAAAAGATAAGCCTGAAACAAACTGCAAATTCCATATCATGGAGTCTGAAAATGCTGATTTGAAATTTCTAAATTTCAGACAAAAATTTAACTAGTAAGTAACTTTTTTTTTTAACTCAGGGAAAACACTAATATGTAACAATAATAGACGTGCAATATACAACAATAGTAAAGCCACTTTACAACAAAGCTGAACAAGTACAAAATGTATGTATTTAAAGGGGATGTCTCACTACAAGGACTGCTTTTTATGTTAAAGATCTTGCAAACACAAGTCACTTTGTAATATATGTCCATTAACAGTGTCCTACCTATTCTGAGATATCCCCTCTTGTATGGGCTGCATCAGCTCCTCAGGTCGCTATAGCTACGGACCTGTTCAATCCCTCATGATAGGCTACTAGCACTAGTTGCTATAGCTACAGACCTGGCTTCTACTGCAGCCTAGTGGAAGCCAGTAAACACGCCTCTGAATTCAAAATGAAACCAAGAAAACAGAACTTAGGTGAGATGAATCAATGTAGTGAGACAACCCCTTTGACTATGTGCTTTGTCTACGATCTTAATTATGGTTGGAAAAGGTTGGAAACACCAGAAATCTGCTTTGCTTTCCAAAGCTTCTACAAAAGTTATCCACCACATTTACCATTTATGCAAGTATCACAAATTGCCATTAATGAAATGTCTATGCTACTATCTGAATAAAGTGGCACAAATCTAGGAGCAGCTTAACCATTTTTCTAGTCCCCCTCATTTCCTATTCATGGATGATCTTATTTTTGTGTGTGTGACTTTTTATGATTTTTCATAGTGACTTTACTTTTTCATTTTGATACTATAAATAATTAATTTGCAATTTGCAGAGAAATATTCAATATTCAACACCTATTTCCAGACTTCATTAGTAAAAGTACAAGTCTAGGTGGATCATTGTAGACACCAGTGACATTGTCCTGCCAAGGAATATATGCTAACATTAAATACCATGATATCATTATGGAACATATAACCAAAGTGTGATGGTGTGTATGAATAATTCTCACTAACCTCCTTAGTACTCCTCCAAGCAGAGACGCATTAAGACACTCAGGAGGTGACAGCCGTCTCTGAACCTCACCCACTGTCACCTTGTATTTGGAAGTAGAACTAAGCAGAGACAAGCGTCCAGGAACAGAACAGAAAACCTCATTTGGATTTGATACTCCTCCTATTAGGCCTTCTTTATTCACAGTGAGAGAGGACATCATGCTGCTGTGGTTCTTGGATGGCATCGGTACTGTGGAGGAACAAACAACATTGTGAATGGCTTAGCGGTCTTCCTCAAATGGTCACATATTAGACCCATTACATCAGTAAGGATATACTCCCATTTGCAGTGCTCAAGTAAAAATAGCCTCCAGTAAAATATTTTCACCATACAATGGTCTTTTCTGGGACGTTGTATCCTGAAACCACACATACAATGTGACAGACACTGCTGATCTACGGCCCTTGTGAGTGACTAGAAGATCCAATCAACTACTATAAACATGTAGTAAAATACATGCAGTGATTGGCGGTCTAGTAGCGCCTCTCTACAGTACAGTGTGGTACTTCATATTCTGTACTGCTTCTTACATGTGCTAGGATGAGCATCCCCTTTGGGCAACAGGTGAGGGCTTCTCCATTTACTTTTTTTTGGCACATTGTGTATAAAGTACATGACCCAAAGAAATCCCTGTCCTCATAGAAAGTGATTTCCAGTTTTCAGCAGCTCTTTCTCACTGTTTATATGAAGGTCTTGCTTCATCTGTATTAGTTATCTGCTTTATGTTTTTTAATCTTTACTTTGCATTATGTTTGGTGAAATTTTAGGGTTTCGGAATCAGTTTTCCATAGAGTTATGGTCTCAACATACAACCGTCATCCTGGAACCAAATAATATTGTATGTTGAGGAACCACTGTATATTATGGATACTGTTTCATTGGATTACTGAAAATATTTGAAATTTACTTTTAATTCCTAGGACAGCCTGCCACTAAGTCTAGTAATATTTTACATAAATTTCTACTATGGGACCCTTGGAGAGAAGAGTCCAACTGTGGAGAAGTTGTGCAGAACTCCTTTCTCCAGAAGAACTGCAATGTTGGATTAAGGACTGGCCCAGGAGTCATGGAAGGAGTACAGAGGGAGGATGAACACCAAGTCCTTTGCTTCTTTACTTCATTGTACAGGCTTTTCTACCTGCCTGTTCTGCAATTAAATGACTCCCTGTTTCCCATGCTTGTACATCCATTCTTTGCTATTGCATGTTTTCTACATGTTTTTAATCTCTTCCCTTCCCTCATTGTTTCTCAATCTGGTGACACTTTTTAAAACACTGGTCAATGCACAGAAGAACAGATAAGAAAATAAGAATTA
This sequence comes from Phyllomedusa bahiana, assembly GCA_025379985.1. Taxonomy (NCBI): domain Eukaryota; kingdom Metazoa; phylum Chordata; class Amphibia; order Anura; family Hylidae; genus Phyllomedusa; species Phyllomedusa bahiana. The sequence continues at coordinate 74,101 of JAODAL010006213.1, read as the reverse complement.
TTCATATTCATCCATAATTTATATATGACTTCAGCTCTTGAATACAGAGGACACAATAAACACAGCAGATTCTTCTCTAATTAGAAAGGACATACTATATATACATAAGGGGTAAAGCTTGCTTCAAGGAAGCTATGAACACTGATGGTAGTGTACTGTCCACTACATAGAAAAGTAGATAAGAATAAGTCTACACGGCATCGGACAAAAACCATTCAAAAGATGGCCGTTTTTTTGTCCAAGGCACGACTGTGGTTTTTGTCTTGTTTTGCGCAAAAAAAAGTGGCCGGTTCTCTATTTTTGCAACCGGCCCATAGAATTGATTGTATGGGAAACCGATGGCATGTTGTACATGTTGTATAATCTGCTGGACCAGAAAACGAGCAGAGAAAAAAACGACCTGTGTAGACTAAAGGTTGTTTTTTCTGTTAAAGTCTATTGGCTGCCTGAACAAGCGTATTTTCAGCAGTTTTAGAATCCTAAAACCGCTGAAAATACGATTGTTTTTCTATGCTGTTGAGACATAGCCTAGGGATCATTCCATTCTAGCTATGTTTTATATATGACTTTGACGCCTAGATACAGAGAACACAATAAACATAGTTCAGTTTCTTCTCTATTTGGGAAGAACATAATGGGCCAGATTTATCAATACTGTCTAACTTCTAGACAGTGTAAAGTTAGATTAGACAGTCTTAACATGCCCACATTTATCACTCTTGACAAATCTGGTGCATGTTAGAATGCTCGAGTCTAACTTTACACCTTTTATAAGTTGGCTTATTTTATACCACTAGCTGCATCAAAATTTTGGCACATTTTGCAGCAAGATGTTACATGTTGAACCACACCCATTTCCACGAAATCCCACCCCTTTTGCCAAAGCCACAACCCTTGTGCTGGACGAGGCGCTGAAGTGTTTAGAAAATGTCTAAACCACATAATAAATGTGATGTGAGGCATATACACAATAATAAACTTAGGCATATTCAATAACTTGAGCTAGGCAATTAATGACGGGCTCCCCTTACCAGTCCAGAACTCAGTATTATGTGACTCAAATTGCCCCAAAAAATTAGAAGACGCTTTTTCATTAAAAATTCACTGTTATTCATTCTTATCCTTAGTCATTCATGTTTACTGACAGCACAATAGCCATAGATTTAGACTAGTCCATAACTTATGCCCTATCCGACATTTCACACTGCATTGGCTATAGTGCTTAATGAATATCAAACATAGTTCAAGTTGCAGCTACTTTGTAACATTCTCAATTCAAATACCGCATTAATTAAGATTGTTACATAGACATATGAGCAGTAAACAGAACCAGATATACTCATCGGAGTGAGGCATATACGCCATTATTCTGCCATAACTGCCTTGATAAATGTGCCCCACTATACAGTCATATGAAAAAGTTTGGGCACCTCTATTAATCTTAATCATTTTTAGTTTGATATATCTAATAACTGATGGACACAGTAATATTTCCGGATTGAAATGAGGTTTATTGTACTAACACAAAATGTGCAATATGCATTAAACCAAAATTTGACCGGTGCAAAAGTTTGGGCACCCCAACAGAAAAGTGACATTAATATTTAGTAGATCCACCTTTTGCAAAAATAACAGCCTCTAGTCTTTTCCTGTAGCTTTTAATCAGATCCTGAATGAAGGTATTTTTGACCATTCCTCTTTACAAAACAATTCAAGTTCAGTTAAGTTTGAAGGTCACCGAACATGGACAGCCCGCTTCAAAGTATCCCACAGATGTTCAATGATATTCAGGTCTGGGGACTGGGATGGCCATTCCAGAACATTGTAATTGTTCCTCTGCATGAATGCCTGAGTAGATTTGGAGCTGTTTGGGATAATTGTCTTGCTGAAAAATCCATACCAGGCGTGACTTCAAATTCATCACCGATACTTGTACATTAAACACAAGAATCGGCTGAAACTGAGTTGAATCCATGCAACCCTCAACTTTAACAAGATAGATTCCCGGTGCCGGCATTGGCCACACAGCCCCAATGCATGATGGAACCTCCACCAAATTTTACAGTGGGTAGCAAGTGTTTTTCTTGGAATGCTGTGTTTTTGGGACGCCATGCATAACGCCTTTTTGTATGACCAAACAACTCAATCTTTGTTTCATCAGTCCACAGGACCTTCTTCCAAAATGAAGCTGGCTTGTCCAAATGTGCTTATGCATACATCAGGCGACTCTGTTTGTGGCGTGCTTTCAGAAACGGCTTCTTTCGCATCACTCTCCCATTCTCCTTGTGCAAAGTGTGCTGTATTGTTGACCACAGTGACACCATCTGCAGCAAGATGATGCTGCAGCTCTTTGGAGGTGGTCTGTGGATTGTCCTTAACTGTTCTCACCATTCTTCTTCTCTGCCTTTCTGATATTTTTCTTGGCCTGCCACTTCTGGGCTTAACAAGAACTGTCCCTGTGGTCTTCCATTTCCTTATTATGTTCCTCACAGTGGAAACTGACAGGTTAAATCTCTGAGACAACTTTTTGTATCCTTCCCCGAAACAACTATGTTGAACAATCTTTGTTTTCAGATCATTTGAGAGTTGTTTTGAGGAGCCCATGATGCCACTCTTCACAGGAGATTCAAATAGGTAACAACTTGCAATTGGCCACCTTAAATACCTTTTCTCATCATTGGATACACCTGGCTATGAAGTTCAAAGCTCAGTGAGGTTACAAAACCAATGTTGCGCTTCAGAAAGTCAGTAAAAAGTAGTTAGGAGTATTCAAATCAATAAAATGATAAGGGTATCCCAAATTTTTGCACCAGTCAAAATTGGTTTAATGCATATTGCACATTTTGTGTTAGTACAATAAACCTCATTTCAATCCGGAAATATTACTGTGTCCATCAGTTATTAGATATATCAAATTGAAACGGCTGTTACAAACACCCAAATATTTAGAACTAAAAATGATTAAGAGTAATAGGGGTGCCCAAATTTTTCATATGACTATATATACATAGCGATAAAGCCTGCTCCAAGGAAGACATTCAGGATGCAGCAAGCTTACTCCAAGGAAGACATTCAGGATGCAGCTTTTGCCATGTGCATTAAGTATTTAATAATTCATTTTTTTGTCATTTTCCACATAGAGCAATCCCTGACATATTGGCTTCTCCATGGGACCAAAATAAGAGCTTGTTTTTTGTATAGGAGACTTAACAGCACTCCTTGTTCTGAGTTACGTAAAGAGAAATAAAGCCAGCATTGTTAATGACAGACAACCCATTTATGTCCTGTCTTGTTAATTACATTTTCCTTCTAGGGAAGGTGAGTGATGATCACTATGGCTGCTATAACTACTTTTCTACACAGCTGGATGGCAGAAAAAGTCTAGTTATCACTTTGGAAACTTGGTGAACACTTGCAGTTTCAGATAAGCTGGTCAACACCCCATGGGTAACAAGTAAATGAGGGCTGGATACATTAATATGGACACAACTACTTTATAAAATGTGCTAGTAGAAATAGAGTATTCTTTGCAGCAATTGCCGGATAACATGCACAGGTACTCAGAGTTAAAGGGGTTGTCTCACTGCAATGATTTGTCCTGTTTTCTTGGTTTCATTTTGAATTCAGGGGTATGTTTACTGGCTTCTACTAGGTTGCAGTACAAGCCAGGTCTGTAGCTATAGCAACCAGTGCTGGCAGCCTATCATGAAGGATCAAACAGGTCTGTAGCTATAGCGACCTGAGGAGCTGATGCAGCCCATACAAGAGGGGATATCTCAGAATAGGTAGGATACTGTTAATGGACACATATTGCAAAGTGACTTGTTTTTGCCGAATCATTAACATAAAAAGCAATCCTTGTAGTGAGACAACCCCTTTAATATCATTTTTCACATAGGACTATTGATATGCTTTGAAGAGGAATGTGATTAAATAAGAATTCTTTTGATGTCAGGTATACATCCCTAGTAATTAACATTGTATCAGGATTTACCAGCAATGCCTAGTCCTTTTCACAATCCCGTTTGCTACCAGGACTCATCTATCTTGATACATAAATATGAATGTAGCTTTCATCATTTACACATAGTGCAAGTCCAACCAGATGTGGTCATGTCTGAGCACAAATGTCTTTCATTAATGACTTAAATCAATAGTATAACATATGGTTAGATTTTAGGTAACATAAGTGCAACATCTCCTGGCACCTTATAGGGGTTGTCGGGGTTATTTTTATTCAATATACTTGAATACTGATGCCTGATAAAATAAAAAGCCCCCATAGTCATCACGCTTCTCACCTAAGTTCCAGCACTGCCACCAGCCACCATCTCCTCTGGTTCTCCTGCTGACATACAGCTGCTGCTGTCAGCTCAAAACTGCCTTAGCCACTTATTGTTGACTACTGCAGTTAATCCTTCCCGAGACAACTGCAGCCGCCAGAAGTCATCAGAAGACGACGGAGTGCTGGCCCTTTAATGGAAGTGAGAGGGGGCACTAGTAATTATATTTAATAAAAATTACCCAGACAAACCCTTTAAGACACGAGCCTGTATTATAAATAATAGTGATTCAATATACATATACCACAATTACTCCAAGCCACTATATTGAGCTGCCTTCTCAGCTCATGTGCACATCATTATCAATGATAGTAGGCTTTTCCTTTTAAGCATATATACGAAAATTTATTAAACTGCACTTGTCCAAAACTTAAGGACACACATTTAAAAATTCTTATGGCAATAGAACAATGAGAAGTGTTCGAGTGTGCAGCTCGCTCTTTGTCAACATCTCAGCTACCTTAAATGGATGAATTTAGTCCGAAAATGAGCTGAATACTGGACTTGAAACTTAAGTATACCACTTCTCATTGTTCTACTGGTATAAGAATTTTTAAATGTGTGTCCTTAAGTTTTGGACAAGTGCAGTTTAATAAATTTTCGTACATATGCTTAAAAGGAAAAGCCTACTATCATTGATAATGATGAGCCTGTATTAACAATTATAACCGTTCTCCTAAATATTGCCATTACAGTGATTGAGGAGTAAAGAGGAGCTTTACAGACTTGTGAGTTTTGGGCTTGGCCAGCTTTCATTGACATAAGCTCTATCAGAGCTAATATGACTGACAGAAAGGTGCTTCTTCCTCAGTCTGCAGCAAACATGTCTCAACTAGAAACAGTTGCTATCCACAAGCACTGTCGCACTACTCGACAAATTACAGGATTACTCAGTATAATACATTTTCTTTGAAAGACAGCAGTAAGGGGACATTCATGTCTGCATTGGAGATTCAATTAGGCACCTCTATTGCAGATTACATAAAAGATGATAGAAAAAAACAGGGCAGTATAATACACTATGTTTTCTGTTACAATGACTGACACCGTGACAGATATAGTCAATGGGGTCCATCATGCACCATTGGTGTCCAACAAGTAACGGATCTGGCACCACCGTTATTTTCAGTTTTCTGCTCCTTCGATTGAACAGATATAGAAATAACAGAAGTTATAAGAATAACACCGTAGACTCTCTGTATAATAGTTTAAAATACCAGTAACTTATAAACCTCATGAAACTATTTGGAAACACTAGGCTACTGCTAAATATCAACTTTTAAGCACCAAGAACATTTTAGTCCATCTTCAACAAGTTCCTTATAAATCCTGGTATGGCTTATCAGAGAAATATTCTTCATATTCTATCAGACAGACACGACACAATGCAGTTGAATTTCCTATAATGAATGATCTCACACAGACAGGTGAGCAGGGATGATGCAAGAACAATATGACAATGGGTAAGCCAGCAACTTAATTGTATCTGACAATTACAGGGGCCGTGATCTATTCACTGTGGGCTTTGAAGCAGCAGCTAGCACACATTAAAGAAATACACTTCTCTGGAATGAAGAAGGAGCAGATTACTTTATAACCGCTAGATAGATAATGCTATTGATATTCTAGGTTGTTTCCATTGATGAGAATATAATAAGGGTGGGTACAGACATTCAGCTGTTTAGATGCAGTTTTTGAAACTAAAACCAAGAATGGATTTAAAACAAGGAGAAGTCTCAGCCTTTCCTTAATATGTGTCCTCCAATTATGACCCATTCCTGGCCTAGGTTTCAAAAATGCTGAACGTGTGAACCAACTCAAGGTTTTGGTTCCAGGACTATTTAACCATTGCTACTTCTTATAATAATATAATATAATTGTTTGCATTGTTTTGTATATGTGAATATTATAGAGTCTCCAGACATTTTTAAATATGGGGTCTGATGTAGACATGAATACAGGGCAGTTCCTAGGCTAAATTTCACTCAGGGCGAGGTGAAGAAATTTTGCCCTCCCCCCCCCCCCCCCGGTAACATATTGCGCCACTATGCGACACAGTGCATCACCATCAACCAAAGCCAAAATATACAAAAAGCTTTACCACAATGTGCTATGTAGAAATCTACTAAATAATAGTCATACAGTTACCAAATAACACCGCTACACAAAACCAGAATCCCAAGACCACTAAGACCACATATCACCAGCACATAGTGACCAAATAATAAAACCACACCATGACCACATATCACCACCATACAGTGACTGAATAATACAAACTGACCATTACTGAATACAAACCATTATACTACAACCAATATTACCAGCATACAGTGACCATACAGTGGTGGATACCAGCTGTACACATGCTCTGCAGACATATAAATGATTACAGTAAAGTTATATCTGGTGACTCACAGGAGACGTCTCTGAAGAGTTGTTCTCTTTCTCTTCTTCTTCTCCATCTGTCCCAGACGTCATGACGACTACTCCCAACTCTTCACTGTAAAGTTTACAAAACAAATATCTTAAGACTCCTCAATTTATCAGCACTTCTCTACCAATTCTGATCTCTATACAAACTCCCCATCTATAGCATCTCATATGGTAGCCATGTAATATGCCCCCCGTAGCCACGTAGTAGCCCTCTATAGCCAGGTAGTAGCCCCCTGTAGCCAGTAGATGCCCCTGTAGCCAATGATGTCCCCCTGTAGCCAGTGATGCCCCTGTAGCCAGTAGATGCCCTCCTGTAGCCAGTGATGCCCCCTGTAGCTGTGATGCCCCCTGTAGCCAGTAGATGCCCCCTGTAGCCAGTAAATGCCCCCTTGTAGCCAGTAGACGCCCCATTGCAGTCAGTGATGCCCCCTTGTAGCCAGTACATGCCCCCCTGTAGTCAGTACATGCCCCTCATAGCCAGTGATGCCCCCTGTAGCGAGTGATGCCTCCCTGCAGCCAGTACATGCCCCCTGTAGCCAGTACATACCCCCTGCAGCCAGTACATTCCCCTGTAGCCAGTGATGCCCCACGTGTAGCCAGTTATGCCCCCTGTAGCCATTTATGCCCCTGTAGCCAGTTATGCCCCCTTGTAGCCAGTTATGCCTCCTGTAGCCAGTTATGCCCCCTGTAGCCAGTGATGCCCCCCCCTTGTAGCCAGTTATGCCCCTGTAGCCAGTTATGCCCCCCTTGTAGCCAGTTATGCCCCCTGTAGCCAGTTATGCCCCCTGTAGCCAGTTATGCCCCCCTTGTAGCCAGTTATGCCCCCTGTAGCCAGTTATGCCCCCTTGTAGCCAGTTATGCCCCCTGTAGCCAGTTATGACCCCTGTAGCCAGTAGATGCCCCCATGTAGCCAGTTATGCCCCATGTAGCCAGTTATACCCCGTTGTAGCCAGTAGATGTCCCCTTGTAGCCAGTTATGCCTCCTTGTAGCCAGTAGATGCCCCCCGTAGCCAGTTATGCCCCCCGTAGCCAGTGATGCCCCTGTAGCCAGTGATGCCCCCTGTACCCAGTGATGCCCCCCCCTGTAGCCAGTGATGCCCCCCTGTAACTAATTATAAAATAACAAAAGAGTACTCACCTGGGTCCGTGCGTCCCGGTCCGGAGCTGCTTAGCGGTGGGAGCTGCTGAGCGGTGTAAGCAGCGTGACGTCATCAGCCGAGGAGATCGAGCGTCGCAGGGGGCGTGGTCTAAGCTGTGCGCCCCCTGTGACGCTGTGTATGAGGAGGCAGGATGGGAACGATCCGTCCCGCCTCCTCCCTGTAACAACAGCTGCTGCTGGCTCTGCGCGACTGTTATAAAACAGCCGCGCAGAGTCAGGGGCGCTCCTCCAGGCGGTCTGTCAAGGAACTGAGAGGTCAATGGCAAGTGTAGGAGATAGGACCAAACTAGGTCTGAGTTCCCATTCAGTCTATGCGCATAGCAATGAAGATACTATACCATATGTCTAACTTATTCCTCTACCTGAAGGCTACATTGACATGTGTATCTGAGGTTCCATTCAAAGCTGTGTTGGGTCATCCGTTGTGAATGGAAGCAATGGACACTTTCCTGAAAACAGAAATGAACTGATGCAAACTGAAGTCAAAGATGGATCCTTTGGGTGCTTTCACACGGTGCGTTTTTGGTGCATTTTTGTGCAGTAATGTACAGCATTAATTGCTTTGCCTTCCTGCACAAAAAACACATAAAAAAAATGCATCAAAAAGGCACCAAAAACGGAAAAAACAGATACTTTTATATCTGTTTGGAACTATTTGCATTAAAAATGTATCTGGTTTTTCTTAATCCTATAACAGGGTGAAATTCCTTTGCACATGCACAGAACAAATAACAGATCTGCCAAACGGATATAAAAACAGATGCTAATAGATATCCATTCACCATTGACTGCAATGTAAAAAAAAACTGGAAGATTCCTTATTCCTTATTTTTTCAGCTAAAAACAACAAAATCAGAGCCAAACTGATGCAAACTGAGAGTTTAAAAACTCCATAGAAATGAATGGTGATCCGTTTATTTCCATGTTTTCTGTCTCCTAAACGAAGCAGAACAATGAAAAGTACAACAGTGATGTGAGCCAGGCCTAATATGCTTCAGTAAGATGATTGTTACTTATTTTCATCAGTTTTGCAATCCTAATGAGAAACAAGCAGAATTTTAGTTTTTGACAACAAAGTTAGTGTTTGCTCCAGTGAATCATGTATCATCATTTCCTCTCTGCTATAGTGTATGGTTTTATTACCATAGGCACTGTCATTTTCCTGTACACTCATCCAAAAGGTATTTATTTCTGTTACATGTTGCCACCGTCAGTAACAGATGTTGCTGCTAATAGTGCTGTGAGTAGGTCAGTAGAATCTACTCAATTCCCATAATTCTAGGCAGTCCCCTGGAAAGGATAGTGTTAACAACCTAAACAGTTTGATGTCTGTAATGAATTTGCAGTCAACAACCAATTATCGAAAAAGCTTTGCCTGGCAATTTCTATAGGATTACAATATTAACCCTTTTATTTCTAGAGCATGTATTGAATATGAAACAGTAAATTGGATGCATGAATAATAGGTTATGCTTACAGGTAGACCTGGAAGAGCACTATGCTGGAAGACACCATTGATCTATATAGATCTGAATGATTTATTTCATATTATTTGGTACAATTATATAGTTAAAGGTGTGGTGATATAGATAGGTCAAGTAAAGTGCACTAGGTATTCTGTGCCTCTCGGCTCCTAACATAAATCTGTCATTGGATATCACTAAAAGGTAAAATGATGAATAGATTAAAATGTACAACAAAAATAGTTATACGAGAAGCAGTGACAACCCCTGACATGTCTGTTGTAGTAAATTCTTGTGCTCCCTGTGAAATAACAATTCTGGAGCCTCTTCTCTTATATCTCTGTGTTGTGCTGTTCTTCTGTTATTCCTTCTCAAATCTATTACCGAATCAGTCGACTGACTGTTAACATCATAGGGGCATGTCCCAGCACACATTTAGGCCTCGTTCACATGACGGTTTTGGCCGCGGGTTTCGCCGCGGCCAAAACCATGTTGGACCCCGCCGCAAACACGCGTCAACCGACGCGGGTTTGCGCCGCGGGCGGTGGCTGTGGTCTCGGGGCGGGATGGGCGTGGTGAGGGGCGCGGCTTGCGCCGAGGGTTTGCCCCCATGCAAATTAATAGCACGGGGCAATCCGCGGCGACACCCGTGGCAGCACTGCGTGGCCGCCGCGCAGAGAACTCGCTGTCAGGAATTGACAGGAGAGTTCTTCACACGCGCGGGTTTGGCCGCAGCCCCGGAGCCGCGGCCAAACCCGCGGAGTGTGAATATTAACGCGGTTTCCCATAGGAAACCATGTTAATAAACTAGACGCGATTTGGCCGCGGTTTTGGCCGCGGAACCCGCGGCCATAACTGCGGTCAACTCCGTCGTGTGAACAGGGCCTTACTGTCAGCTCTAATTGGATAATTTCAGACTGTGCAGGGACACACTCCCAACTGGTAACACCCAACTGACAGATTCAGCAATACATTACTAAAAGGAATGAGGAGGTTAGTTCTAGACTGGATCGGGGTGAGGCACTGGATGTCATATATCTAGATTTTTCTACAGCATTTGATACTGTGCCACATAAAAGGTTGGTAAGTAAAATGAGAATGCTTGGACTGGGGGAAAGTGTTTGCAAGTGGGTAAGTAAAGTGATAGAAAGCAAAGGGTGGTGATTAATGGTACATACTCAGATTGGATGCTTGTTACTAGTAGGGTACCATAGAGGTCAGTATTGGGCCCTAATTTTTTAATATATTCATTAATGAACTTACAGAAGGATTGTGCAGTAGAATATCAATATTTGCAGATTATACTAAACTATGTAAAGTAATTGGCACAATGGAGGATAATGTGATATAATAAAGAGATCTGGATAAGTTGGAGGCCTGGGCAGAGAAGTGACAGATAAGGTTTAACAAGGATAAATGCAAGGTTATGCACATGGGGAGGAAAAATCCATTCTATGATTACTTGTTAAATGGAGAATCCCTAGGTAAGACTGACATGTAGAAGGACTTGGGAATCGTAGTGGACAGTAAACTTAAATGTAGCAGCCAGTGTCAGGCAGACGCTATGCTTTAAGCTCAAGTGTTACCTTGTTAAGGCATGTTCACACGGCTTAAAATGGGCTGTATTTCGGTCCGTAATTACGCGCCGAAGTGCGCCAATTACGGGCCGAAAACGGCCCATTCATTACGGTAATTCACAGTTCTCATAGAGAACTATGGATTACGTCTCCTCCCCCCGCCCGGCGGAGATAATTCACCTGTCACTTTCTAGCGGCGTATACGCGCCGCTAGCAGTGATAGTCAATGGGCCGGCGAAGTGCCGACCCCCTGCTTACTCCCCCGCTCCCGCCCCCGTTCACACGGCTTAATTGCGGGACGTAATTACGCCCCGCAATTAAGCCGTGTGAACATAGCCTTACAATTAACAGTTTATATATTTACATATTTACAATTTACATATTAATACTTTATATCTGAGAATACATATACTATATATATATATATAAAATAATATATATATATATTCTCAGATATAAAGTGTTAATAGATTTTTTTCAAGCAAATGTTGAATTGCAAGCTCAGCTTCAGAATATTCCTGCTGTTGACTGACATCTTCCCTGCATCATGTTAAATGGTCTCAAAAACTATATATATATTTATATATATATTTTATAATAATATATATATAATATATATATATATATATATTATAATATATAAATATATAATATATTATATATATATATATATATTCTCAGATATAAAGTATTAATGTGTAAATTGTTTGTAATGTTAAAGAACTGCTGTAACCCACACCCCTCTACTGTCTCTGATCAGTGCAATCTCTCTATCCATATCCCTAAGCAGCATGGGTACATCCAGTTATTACAGTCACAGTACAGCATATTTCACATGCTGGAGGTCTGAAGAGGCAGACACATTACATCAGGTGCTATGTGTGCTGATTTAATTGATAGATTGTAGTCCCAAGAGTTTGTGTAATGTGAGAAATGCCTCCCCTTCTCTCTGCTCTGCTATCTCCATTGCTACATCTGTCATGGGACGGGCTCAGACTAACAAGAGCCATCAAGGGGCCAGAAAGCAGTTTATGCAGATATTAGTAGTTATCCTCAAATATAATATAGGATTGATAATGTGGTACCTGAGGTTAGGAGAACAAAACTTACCCATTCCACATGCCACCCAAAGCACCCTGCCTATTTTTCTGTAGCCAAAAAACCTACTATATTCAATAATACACTAGTGTTAAGTACTATAATATTTTGGTAATATACAATTCTATCCATAAGTAATTGGACATTGATATAATCCCCATAATTTAGCCTCTGTATGCCACCACAATGCCATCAGTAAATAATTGAAGTCTAAATTTCAGCTTTAATGCAAGGGAAACATAAACAAGACATGTTGTACACCACTATGCTCATTTTAGTTTTTTAGAACTTTTAACCTAATGCAGGGAAGATGTCAGTCAACAGCAGGAAAATTCTGAAAATAAGCTTGCAATTCAACATTTTGCTTGACAAAAAAAATCTTTTTTCCATTATTTTAAAATGCTTGCCAGTCTTTAGGAGATGATTGAAAATAAAAATAATAAAAATCAATATTTAAGCCAGCTCTTTCCAGTGAGCCTGCCAGTACTGATGTCCCTGCTGATGGTATCATGAACAATGCCCACGTAATGCTGCATGCTGTAGCCAATCACAGGCCTCAGTGTACACATGGGGCCACATGTATGAAAGCCCCTATGTTGCCCATAGCAACCAATCAGAGCTCCTCTTCATTTTTCCAGAGCACTATATGAAATTGAAGGGGGTGCTCTGATTGGTTGCTATGGGGAACAAATTGAATTCTAGACCTATACACTTTTCATACATGTGGCCCTTGCTGTATATCAAGCAAGAGACCAATGCAGCCTGTGAATAGCGGCAGGGTCATGTGATGTAATCAGCGGGCACATCAGGACCGGCAGGCTTGCTGGAATGATCAGGTTTAAAAACTGATCTTTATTTTTTTTTTATTTTCAATCATCCCCTAAAGTCTGACAAGCATTTTAAAATAATAGAATGCCCCTTTAAGATTTCTAAATCACAGAACGTGCAGCTATGCAATATAGTTGTTTATTTTTTTAAAGGACTTTTTGCAACATATTGTAATAAATCTTAAATGAAGAGGAATTGTTTGAAATGAACGGCCACATGTATGAAAACTGTCCAGTTCTAAATCTCACTTTGTTGCCTATAGCAAGCAATCAGAGCTCCCTTTCATTTCATATAGTGCTCTGGAAAAATGAAAGGGGCGCTCTGATTGGTTGCTATGGGCAACAAAGTGAGATTTAGACCTAGACAGTTTTCATACATGTGGCCCAAAGTGCAGGACTGCATCCTTATATTTTAATGCAAGGGGTTTAACAAAAATATTGCATTAGCTGTTTAGAAATTAAAACCATTTTTTACATGGTTCCTTCATTTCCAAAGGCTCAAAGAAACTGGACAAACCTTTTAAAACCTCCCTACCACCTCCCACTGCTTTTAGATAAAAAGTTAACCCATACCTACCTCCCATCCCCATTGTTTGCCCCCATGACAGGGCTCGAGTCCACCCCCCACCCAGGTCACTCACTGATGATGTCATGTTCATGGATCACATGATGCTTAAACCTCTGAACAGTAATGTATTTGGTAATATTCTTTTTAGAAAATGTCTTCATCTAAGACAGTTATACCACACAAAATAGTTTATAACTAGCATCTACCATATGTCTACTGTTTCTTGGCATTTTTTAGATGTCTTCTTTATTGTTTACCATATTTGGGGGCTTAGAAATTTTCATAACAATTTTTCACATTTTCAACAATATTTACAACATATTTTTTTAGGGGACCAGTTCAATTTTGATGTGGCTTATATGTTAGATACCCCCATAAATGACTATCTTAGAAATTGTTCCCCTTAAAGTATTCAAAACAGCATTTAGAAAGTGTATTACCCATTAGGTGTTTCACAGAAATTAAAGTGGAGATGACATTTAAAAATTTAACTTTTCTGAAGATTTCAGTTCAGTACACAGTAAATGTGCCAGGATAACACAACTCAACATTGATTCCCCCAATTCTGCCATTTTCAGAGATATCACATATGTGGCCCTAGTGCACGATTTGGCTCAACCACAAGCCCCAGAATAGGAGGAGCACCTACTGGACTCTGGGGTCTCATTTTCATTATGATTTTATTTAGGCGCCATTTCAGGTTTGCGGCGCCCTAAGGTGCTAAAACTTAATGAACACCCCTAAAAAGACCCCATTTTGGAAACTACACCCCTTAAAAAATATATCCAGTGATGCAGTGAGCATATCGACCCACAGGTGTTTCACAAATTTTTTCAGTGTTAGGCTGTGAAAAGAAAAATTATCAACAATCTGCATTTTTAACTGAAAATGTTTAATTTTTACAAGGAATCCTGGAAGAAAAATCACCACAAAATTTGTTACGCAATTTCTTCCAAGTTCAACAATACCCTACATGTGGGTGTAAACTGCTTTTGGAACGTAGATTTTGGTGGCTACCATTTTGCATTTGCAAAACCCAAAATGTATCAGAACAGGTGAAACCTTCCAGAAATCACCCCATTTTGGATCCAACACTCCTTTTGCTTTTGGGTCCACAAGCGTTCCAGAGATTTTTATGCATTGGGCCATGAAAATGGGGGGGTGGGTGGGGGGTGGTAAGAACCACCATTGTTTTTTGTTTTCCATTTTAACAGCGTTTACTGTGCGTTATAAATGACAGGATTACTTCACAATTACAATTACATAAATTTCATAGATTTTTTTTATGTTTTATTACTTTTACACAACAGAAATACGTTTGTAAAAAATTGTGTTTTTATATTGTCATAATCCAGCAGCCCCAAGTTTTTTTATTTTTCTGCACATGGAGCTGTAAAAGGACATTTTTTGCGGAATGAGTTGAGGTTTTCAATGGTACCATTAAGGGGTTCATATGACGCTTTGATCACTTTTTTTATAAAGGTTTTTGGGAGAAGGGATAAACAAAATACAGCAATACTGGTAGTGTTTTTTTTTTGTTTGTTTTTTTTACAACGGTCACCAGGCAGTACAAATGACATGCTGGCTTTACTCAACCCAACTTGTATATTTTGTTTGTTTTTCTGCTTTTACACAAAAAAAATAATTTTATTTAAAAAAGAAAACATGTTTGTGCATTGCTATAGTCTGAGAGCAATTACTTTTTTATTCTTCTGTGTAAAGAACTGTGTAGAAGCTTGTTTTTTGCAGGATGAGTTGATGTTTTTATTTGTACCATTTTTCGGGGGACATGACTTTTTGATCGCCTTTAAATTTCTTGAGAGGCAGGATGAAAAAATACAGCAATTTTAGTAATGTTTTTTATTTTTAACAGGGCGTACCGTACAGTGTTCGTGACATGTTAGTTTTACTCTGTGGGTCAATACAATTATGGGGATACCCAATTTATATAGTTTTTCAATATAGTAGCACTTTATTTTTAAAGTGTTTTTTTGTGAAATCAATATTTATGCATCGCTCTCTTCTGATAGACATAACTTTTTTATTTTTCTGTATACAGAGCTTTGTATTTTTTGCAGGAGGAACTACCATTTGTTATAGTACTGCTTTGGGGTTTATATTACTTTTTGATCACTTTTTATTCCATTTTATGTGCTGCGTGATGAACAAAATCGCAATTCTTTCACAGTTTTTTTCACAGGGTTTATTGGGCAGATTTATAGGCTAGGTCACTACGTACACAACAATACCAAATATGTGTACTTAATTTATTTTTATCTTTTTTGGGGTGATTAGTATATTGTAATGGGACGTGTGTGTTTTTACTTTATTTTTTTGTGTTTGTGTTTTAATAAAAAAAAACTCACTTTTTATTTATTTTTTTACAAGTCTCCTAAGGGACTTGACTTCAGTGATCTGTAGATCACTGTTATCATACATGACAGTACAGAAATTTTTGTGGGAAGTGTCATCACCATGGCTATTGTACGTCAGTAGCCTGGTGATGTCACAGACAGCCGAAAGCAGGTTTTGCAGACCTCCTGAAAAACCGGCCGAAAATTAGCACAATGGGCTCCTATGGAAAAGCCTGCCTGCAAAGCATTCTAGAAGCACATTCTGCCGTCTGGTTTTTGGACGGAATCTGTGCATGTGAATGTGAAGGGGGAGGCCTCTTCTCCACTCATCGCAGATAAAAGCCGCCCACCCTCCCCCCGCAGCCATGTGCACGGCACACAAACTGGACAAATACGGTCGGATAAACCGACCGGTATTTGTCCCTTGCCGGGGGGACACAGCCTTAAGCTTCCGCGGTGACAGGGACGCCAACGAAGCCCGTGATCGCGCCTGCCAGGGAGTCCTGCAGCGAGCGGAATAAACTCCATTCATGGAGTCAGCTTTAAGATTAGGAAGATTAGTTCTAGCTTCTATTAATTTTAAATACATTTTATAGGAGATATTTTTGGGATATTAGATATTTTTTTCATAATGTTATATGATAACATTTTTTATTATATTTAAATTATTTAATTTTATACAGTTTGATAATTATCAGAAATTACTTTTTATTGTTGTACTGGTGTAAGTTGAGAAATATTGGAATTTTTTTTCCCCTAACAGCAAATCTAGCTCCACTGCGACTCCTCAGGGTCGGGCAGACCACCTTAAAATAGGTCTGCCTGTTTGAGCGTAATGCGTCAAGTTTTGCCGACCCACATTCATATATGTGTCTAATATTATGTTTGGTGCAACACCCCTCCCCCACAGAACGCCCCCTCTTGCCAGACGCATTAAAAAGTGTTGAGTATTTCGAACAATGCGCCTAACACATTTGTTTGGTGCATTAGACATCGTCGCCGGCTCACTTTGCCGCATTTTACACCAGGAAAGGGTGAAAAACCCGATCATGTCTCCCTTGGAATCTCCAGAACTTTTATCTCCTTAATTTGTCATGAAATAACAAAGTAAAAGGCTACATAAGACCATGCTTATCACTCAATTGCCCAATTACTTTTGAGTCTGTGAAAATGAAGGGACTATGTAAAAATGGTCATAATTCTTAATAAGTTAGTACAGTATTTTTGTTGAGCTTCTCAAATTAAAGGGGTGTTCCCATCTCACACTTTGATAGGATAGGATTTTGTTCTATAGAAGTTCCGGCTATAGCCAAACACACTGCTCAATTGTACTCGGAATGGCCATAGACCAGAATGGAGAGTAGCCTGAAGCACGAAGACTCTCTATCCTGAACAGAGGCTTTCTGGGTCCTGTTCAGGACTGGGACAAGGTACTTTGGAGCCCTAGGTAAGTAAGGCATATAGCATCCCCCACATGAAAAATTCAGCCCATGCCACACCTTCTTGTGTTCCCTTTTGTGCCTGGGATCAAGTGGCACCATAGGCGATCGCCTACCTTTGCCTATCTTTCGTCCTGGCCCTGGACCCATTCCCAAGATAAGTGAGAGTCCATGAGTTGGAACCTGTATCTTCTATCAAATCTTGGTGGCATATCCTATCGATATTCCATCAAAAAGTGAAATGGAACCACCCCTTTAAGCTTGAAAAACACACATATTAATGACTTCATTGAGGTGTACAGAGGCTTAAGTCTGAAAATTGTCCCACGGTCCAAATACTTCTAGACCTAACTGTATGGCTGTCAAGGAAGCTGTTAATTTTATCTATGGTGTAATGCTTATGGTGTATAGCTTGATTTCAGGTGTTTTTATGTATAAATAGGATTGCATAACTCATGCATTTTTGCATCAGTTGTCCAGTATGAATTCCATTGACCTCAGTGCTAAAGGAAACAGGGACAAGCATATGTCTCTGTAAAAAACTTGCTTTTCATCACTGTTTTTACACTGGATTGAAGGAGGTACAGAAAAATCCATGGTGCATTTACTTTCCAGACATAAAAAACATAAAGACCCTAATGACGCCAGTGTGAGTACGCCCATCATTACCTGAGCCTTGTATGTGTTCTCATTTTGCATTCATTCACTGACAAGGATGGTTTTGCTAACATGTTGCACATTCATGGAAAGATAATGGGCGACATGTATGTACGGGGCTGCGGCAGTATTCTGGTGTCCTTTCAGCCCCAAAACTGGCACAGCCCTGTTCTCTAGATGTATGAGCAGGCGCACTCCAAAAGTAGATGCATTACGAGGCTGCGGCACTTTGTGATGCGCCTAAGATGTGGGGGTGTTCTGGAAGTGTGTCACTACAACCATAGAATTCTGCACATTTATGACTTTAATATGGCAAATCCGGGAGCATTACTGCTGGAACAGGTAGACCAATTTAATCGAGGTTTACCTGAGCCAGAAGTGTCGCTTTGTAGCTAGAAAGTGCTAAATCTATGACCCACAGTAGAACAGGTTCATAGATTCAGGCGCATTTAACACACGCAATAAAATTGGCGCCTGGGCACCAAAAATCATACATGTCGCCCAATGTGCACATAGAACTCTGCATGTTTGAAGTAGAGCAAAACTACCTCCATTACACATAGTTATAGCAACTGCTATGTGGACCAGAGGTTTATGGGGCTCACCTAGATATAAGAACATAGGGCGACATGCATGAAATTTGGCGTGTGAACGCCAAATTTCATGTGCATATTAATGGAATAGAATTCACCTGATATATGAACACGCTCTACAGCGGGTCATAATTCAGGGGCATTCCAGTGCTAGGGCGACATTTCTGGCTCAGGTATACCACTTAGAAAGTGCTCTCTCTGTTCCAGCTGTAATGCACCTAGAAATGCTATAGCGAAACTATAAATATTTAGCTTCGCTACGGTTCTAGTGCACCCCGCCCCCCCGAAATCAGGCACATTACAAAGCGCTGCAGGTGCTATGTAATGTGTACGAGAATTGCTTGGGAGATTTAAACGTGTATGAACGGGGCTGCACCTGATATCGAGCTGAAAAGACACCATATATCTGGTGCAGCCCTGTTCATACATGTTGCCCATAGTTCCTTTTGTAGGGAACAAGTAGTTGGGAGCTTTCTGCTCTCCAAAACTACTATTTGGGTTCCTTGATATATGACTGCATTATATTTATACCTTTAATTACTACTACTTATGCTGCTGATTTAGTTTCTTCTTTTTAGGTGGTGGGGCCCTATTTCATTTTGCTCTGGGGCCTTATGCATTCTAGTTGTGCCCCTGCTCCACTGAAATTTTAATAAATTAGTATATGATTAGTATATATTGGTATATTTTTCATCATTATATAATAGGAAGCTAAAAAGGATGTACCTTGTCATTTGGAGGCTTCCTCTTGGTCACTTCATGCCTCAGGCCCTTCCAATGAGGGCGTGTAGCACAATTCAACCTATAGTATAGTACTCTCCATGAGATACATTCTTAGAATTATCTACATCGGCAGCGATCAGAGCGCCACAGTCCAGATTACACACAATGGTGAGTGTGGAAGTCCAGATCGCGGACTAACATAAAGGGCCACATGTATGAAAACGGTCTAGGTCTAAAACTCACTTTGTTGCCCATAGCAACCAATCAGAGTGCCCCTATCATTTCATATAGTGTTCTGGACAAATTAGAGGGGCACTCTGATTGGTTGTTATGGGCAACAAAGTGAGTTTTAGACCTAGACCGATTTCATACATGTGGCCCATAAAGTGTGTTCCTGCAAAGTTGAATGTTAACCAGCGATTTCCCCTTGTTTTATAAGTAAAGTAGAATAGTATGACAACCCAACTCCCTGTTTCTAATAATTGGCCAGCATCCACAATCTCAATCTCAGGATAGGTGCTATAGTCGGGACTACATTTAATGAACATGCACGCATAGCACCACTCCCAACAAGAAAGCTAGATGGAAAAAATCAAGCTGAACAAGCACGACCGGAGCTTCTGTACATTGAGAGCTGATTGGATCCCCTAGAAACTAGCTGTATACTATTGCTACACGCCTGATTGAAATACTAGAAAACGGTGCAAAATTTTTACTTCCCTTTATGGACTGTTTTAAATGATAAGGACAAATGAAACTTTTCCACATCAGTATTTGAGATCCATAGCGTAGTGAAATCAAGCTGAACCCATAAAAGGACCAACCTTCTTTTTGGCACAAACAAAAATCCTGTCATGGGTCTACACCAAGGTATGTAAGAACGTTTAAAAAGAGGAAAGCTGTTTGGCAGAGGCACTCAAGAAGTAGATGTAATGATTTCATTTTTACTGTATGTTTTTTGCCTTTTAGTTTTTTTCTGTTGTTGTCATAAAACATTGTGGACCTCCTTTATTAAAACTGTCTTTCTTGCCCATAACAACCAATCAGAGCTCAGTTTTAATTTTTTTAGCTAATCTGGAAAAACAAAAGCTGAGCTCTGACTGGTTGCTATGGGCAAGAAATATGCGGCGTCTTTGCGGCATATAGCAACATGTACTGTTCACGTCACAATATGCCGAGAGCCAGCGCATATTTCTAATACGCTCCGTGCCGGCTCCCATAGACACTCACTTTCCAGGGCACTTAAGCGCAGAGAAGTGACATGTCGTTTTTTTTTTCCTGCCGCTTAATACATGTGGAAGAAAAAGGCAGGTAATTATAGCTCTCAGTGACGCTTACTTCAGGTGTATTACAGCACAATTACTCTCCGAAATACGGACTGCAAACACGCCGCGTGAACATACCCTTAAACAGTTTTGATAAATGAGGCCCACAAAGTTTTTATTTTGACATCATTAAGATAATAGAAGGATGGACTTCATCATCCAGTGTTGGCTCATAGTCAAATAGATATTGTAATATATCATTATAAAGATGTCTTGTAGAAGCTTGTAAGTTACATTAAAAGATAAAGAAAAAGATCCTTTTCATCCTAGTTAAATAACGCACAGTAATATATCTCAGTTTACTACTGATTGCTCAGCCACACCCAAGAGCACTTCTGAACTGGGCTTACACATTTCCAGGGTCCCTTTTATGTGTTAGGCTATGTCTCCTCTGCATAGCAATACGATCGGATTGGTAGGCCCATAAACAATTATAGAAAAAACAATGTGTAGTCTACAAAGGTTGTTTTTTTCTCTGCTCGTCTTCTAGCGCCGCCGTATTATACAAGATGTTGTATAATACGGCGGCGCTTTGAGTTTTTTCATCGTCTTTCCATACAATCAATTGTACAGGCTGACAGCAAGAAAACTAGAACCAACCACAGTTTTTGCACATAAAGGGCCACAGGTATGAAAACTGTCTAGGTCTAAAATTCACTTTGTTGCCCGTAGCAACCAATCAGAATGCCCCGTTGATTTCATATAGTGCTCTGGAAGAATGAAAGGGGATCTCTGACTGGTTGCTATGGGCAATAAAGTGAATTTTAGACCTAGACAGTTTTCATACATGTGGCCCAAAGTGACAAAAACCGCAGTCCTGCTTCGGACAAAAAACGGTTAACTTTTGGACGTTTTTTGTGAGATGTGGGGATTCAACCTTACAGTTGAAGAACTAATATGAATCCTCAGATCCAATCAAGCCCTCTTCTCATGCTACAAAAAATTATGCCGTATTACTTGAAAAGATATTCATAAGCAATGTAAGCAGCTCCTAAAGTTAGAGTGTCCTCATCTGTTACATTATCATTAAGGGCCACATGTATGAAAACTGTCTAGGTCTAAAATTCACTTTGTTGCCCATAGCAACCAATCAGAGCTCCCTTTTTATTTTTCTAGAGAACTACCGTATATGAAATGAGAGGGGCACTCTGATTGGTTGCTATGGGAAACAAAGTGAGTTTTAGTCCTAGACAGTATTCATACATGTGGCCCTACACGTATAAGCTATCCCATGATTATTGCATATCGTTGCCAGTAACCAGTTAAAACCATATCCACAAACACAAATATGTGGCTACAGACACATGAGCTTTGTCCGACTGTAAGCTCATAATTTAGACTTTATCTTTATCAAAGTGCCCTGATGTCTGCACAGCATAAAAATCCTTCCCTGCTCCTGATAATTACTTCCAGATCCATAAACCAATTAAACACTTTATAAAGGAAGCTTAAAGTCTCCCAAATATATACACAGCCTGCAAAATGTTGTCTATCTGGCTCCATTTATAAACCATTTAAAATGCATTTGCCTAGTTATATTAGTGTAGATTGACCAAGTACCCTGGCTCAGGAGCTCCCTCTTCATTGGTTTATAACGTCCCTATATGTTTAAATTTATAGACTCTATCTATCTATATATCTATCTATCTATCTATCTATCTATCTATCTAGTGGATTGCAAAAGTATTCAGACCCCTCAAACTGTTCCGCATTTTTAAACCTCACAGCCGCAAACTTAAATGTATTTTATTGATATTTTATGTGACAAAGCGACACAAAGTAGCAAGTATTTGTGAAGTATAAAGAAAATGATACTTGCTTTTCCAAAGTCTTGCAAATTAAAAAACTGAAAGGTCCGGTGTGCATATGTATTCAGTCCTGAGTCAATACTTTGTAGGACCACCTTTAGGTGCAACAACAGCTGCAGTTTGCTGGGAGATGTCTCTACCAGCTTTGCACATCTAGAGGCTGGAATTCTTGCCCATTCTTCTTTGCAAAATAGCTCTAACTTGGTCAGAATGTTTGATGAACGTTTGTGAACAGCAATGTTCAAGTCCTGCCACAGATTCTTAATAGGATATAGGTCTGGACTTTGACTGGGCGATTTTAACATATGAATATGCTTTGATGTAAACCCTTCCACTGTAGCTTTGGCTGTATGTTTAGGGTAGTTGTCCTACTGGAAAGTGAACCTACGTCCCAGGCTCTAGTCCCAGCTTCTAACTGGTTTTCCTCCAGGATTGACCTGTATTTAGCTCCATCCATCTTCCCATCAACTCCGACTGGGAAGCTCCCAGTCCATGGTGAATCAAAGCATCCCCACAGTATAATGCTTTCACCACTATGCTTCACGGTGGGTTCAGGGTGATGTGCAGTGTTGGCTTTCCTCCACACATAGCAGCTGGCATTTATGCCAAAATTTTTATCTGACCAGGGCACCTTCTTGCAAATGCTTGCTAGGTCCCCTACATAGCTTTTTGCTGAATGCAAACTGTAGTTCTTATGTTTTGTTTTCAAAAGGGATTTCTTCTTTCCACTCCTCCACAATGGCCCTATTTGGAGAGTACACAACTAATATTTGTACTCTGGACAGATTTTCTCCAATCTGAGCTGTGGATCTCTGCAGCTCCTCCATAGTGACAATGGGCCTCTTCTCTAAATAGTGCTCTCTTTGTCTGGGCTGTCAGTTTAGGTGGGCGGCTGTATGTTGGTAGATTAGCAGTTGTTCTATGCTCCTTACATGGATTGAACAATGCTCCATGAGATGTTCAGAAGTTGGGCTATGTTTGAAAACCTAATCCTGCAATACATTTTGCCACAACTTTATCCCTGTGAAACATGGGGATGGCAGCATCATGTTGATGGCTTGTTTTGCTGCAGAAGGGACTGGTGCATTTCATAAAATAGATGGCATCATAAGGAAATACATGTGGCAATACTGAAGCAACAACTCAAGACATCAGCCAGGAAGTAAAAGCTTGGGCAGAAATGGATCTTTCAAAAGGGCATTGATCCGAAGTGTACTGCCAAACTTGTTACAAGCTGGCTTAAGGATAACCAAGTCAATGTTTTGGAGTGGCCATCACAAAGCACTGATCTCAATCCTATTGAAAGTTTATGGGCCAAGCTGAAAAGGCAGGTGCCAGCAAGGCGACCTATAAACATAGCTCAGCTACACCAGTTCTGTCAGGAAGAATGGGCCAAAATTCCTACCAACTATTGTGAGAAGCTTGTGCAAGGATATCCAAAACATTTGACCCAAATCATAAAGTTTAAGGGCAATGTTGCCAAACACTAATGACATGTATGTAAACTTTTGACTTTGCAGAAAGTAATAAAAATGCCTTAAAAATTCTCTCTTTCATCATTCTGGCATTTGGCAAATATAAATAATTTTGGTTCCCAATTGACCTAAAACGGGGAAGGTTTATTCTGATTTCATGTCAGATAGTGAGAAAAACATGGAGATGTGTCTTTTTATACAGTGTATGTAAACTTCTGATTTCAACTGTACATCGATCTTTCAATCTATCTATATCAATTTCTGTCAATCCATCCATAAGTCTGTCTGTCTATCCATCAATCGAGCTATATATCTGCATCTCTCTCGCTTTCTCTCTATTTATATATTTATGTACCTTTCTATTTATCTATCAATCTCTCTCTCTCTCTCTATATATATATATATATATATATATATATATATATATATTTTTAATATATATATATATATATAGCCATCCATTTATCTCTGTCTATATTAATTTCTATCTCTCTACCTCTATATCTATCCATTTTATCTAATCTATCTACCTCTATCTTTTGCTTTCTATCTATAGCTATTTATCTATCTATACATTTATATCTTTCTATATTGGTTATTAGATTTGAATGTATACATACAGACGTACATGCAATAAGCACCCTTAGACATAGAAGCCATGCAGCTTTGCATAAATAGTTGATTTGCTTACATTTTACTAACTATACTAACCAAAACCACCACAGCAAATATGCCTTGACAATTGTAGTGCTGCTAAGCCAATGTTGGCAGATGTTAGCCAATGAACCTGTAAACATATGTGGTTCATACTGTGTGCCAAGAATGATTTTAAAATTGTTTTTGGCTCACACCACGAACATCCAACCTATTAACTAGACTTGCAAGTTTCCTCGCACAATACACATCTAAAATGCAGTTGTTGGGCGCTCCCAGCCTGCTCTAGGCCTGTATTCCTAGATTACAGACTACAATCTTACGAAAATTGACAAGATATCTAAATGGTTTAGAGTACGCGTTCCAAGTAGTGCTATTACTGTGCAACTCAGCTGCAAAAAGAGTCTGCTTTGGCAAAACAAGGGTTAATCAGCCAAGAGGAACAGCCATTTTCCGAGACTCTCCTAATCAGCTTTCTGGAAGTCCTTAGTTGTGACATTGTTAGTGGTTTATGAGGCAGTAAATGCAGGGGAACAGAAAGGAGGATTTGGGGATATGAGACTGGTCTCCCATAATTAGTTTTAATAGGAAAATCTGGGACTCTGTGAGAGGCCGGAGGTTTGATCATAAGACTGGGCAGGAAATTGAAGCAGACAGTACAGATTGGAAAAGTATTCCCCAAAATCTTGAGCCTGTAAGCACACAGCAGGGGAACGATACAGGAATGAAGCAGGGCCACTGCTACACTCTACGTACAAGGCATGTCTTGGTATTTCAATATAAAGGCCAGCCCATGATCATTTACATATATTTAGCTGCAAGAAAAAGAATGGGAGGAATAAAAAGGATGGATTCTGGGTTACCCTGGATGTGAGCATCTTCTATCAAACATATCACATTTCTCAATTTCTCTACAATGTATATAATAAGAACCTGGGTCATTGATTAGTGTGAGGTCACCAAAAACAAAACAAGCAAGTAAAGTGTTATACTGTGGTGCCTTGGGCCGAGCAGTGGAATTTCATTCTGAGGGCCCACCAATCGAATTGATTATGGGTCCACCAGTGCAGTTAATTCTGGGGGTGTGCCATACAGATTATGCTTCATATACTCTGCCTCTGCTTTTTTCCCTCTTTCTCTCTTCCTTTCTGCCTTTCCCAAGGATGTATATGCAGTTTAAAAGAAACTTCATCTCTGCCACACTCAGGGCCAACCGAGGGTTTCCCCTGTTCCCCTGTGGGCCAGTCTGAGCCTGCCCTGTATTTTCACTTTGTATGCAGTAGATTTTATAGCACTTCTGGGCACAGAGTAGCCCTCTCAATGGCCCAATACGGATTCTGTCTACCTTATATGGCATCCACACAGAATCCTTCTGTAAACCACATCAGTCAGTGATATGTCACTTATTCAAATGTCAAGCTTGGGAGAGGAAAATCTGTACCATAGGTTCAATGGAACTACTGCTATATTTTAAATAATAATAAGATACAGATTCAGTACCAGAATTCAACTATGATCCCCCCTTGTGAACACTAAGCAGTTATAATACTGCAACATATGTACAAGCAAAACTGTTTAAAAAGTGTCTGTAAATATTGGCAACTCCTAGTCAATTTCACAAACAACCCAACCTTCAGTAACTTGTGTTAACTAAATGTGATGCAAACTAAATACAACATCCACCACTGCAAGTACATTTTGTGTATATGTTTATATATATATATATATATGTTTATATACATATATATTATATATTTTTATATTAGATATATATTGTGTGTGTGTGTGTATGTGTTTATCTAGACACTATTGCTGGTTACATGCATACAAATCAGTTAGCAACACAATTGCTTGATTTGACACAAGCATCTAAAATTAAGTGTGTGGATGATATTATATATATTATATATATATATTATATATATATATATATATAATATATGATATATATCTATATACACGTATATATATATATACCCCTGATATTATATATATATATATATAATATATAATATATATATATTTTTATATATGTTGTAATAACATAAAAAAATTTACTATATAAACTCATGTAACTGATAAAAAAAAAGATATAGTCCTAAACCACATTTAGACCTTGACTACCTTGACTACATCAGCCTTAAAGAAGTTATAAGCTTACATTATTATGTTAATTACAGATCCAACACAAATATTATGGAATTTTTTCCTATTAAATAAATCCATTATAAATTATTTGGCAAACATAAATAGTTGCTCTCATTTTTCATAGTCTTAACAAGTCCCATCAGTTATTTCAGTTCAATCAGAACTAGTAACAAATAATAATAAATAATATAATTGCTATATAAGCTGCTTATCTAGGCATTGTAAATATGATGCAATCTGAAGGCTACTTAAAAACACATAGACAAAGGGAGTGAAGAATCCTAGTTATAAAGCTAGAGAAAAGAACCATGTCTCATAGTTAACTAACTATTCATGACGTGGAAGGTTCAGTGTATAAGATAAAGTATTATGTCAATGTGAATATATAACCTTGTCTGGCTTTGTTATCAATGTCACCACCAAAGACACTGTAAAGCACAGTTATACATATCAGAATAGATGGTCTCCATCAATTCAGGCTCAGTAGAAAACCATGACAGATCAATATTAGAAGTCTATGGAATTTAAGATGCCTGTGTCAAATTGTGTAACTGTGACACTAACAGATTTGAATGTAATAGTGTCTAGATGCAATAATTTCATCATGTGTTCTGCATTTTGTGAAATTAATACATAGAATATATCATTTATTTATCAAACACATTCATGGAAAGGATTTTATAGAAAACTGCTGAATGAAACTTAAACTAAGGATAAGAGACATAAAAATAATTACACGAGCCAGTAGAAAATATACATATAAATAAATACATATTTTATAACTAAACAATACAGTATACACTATGACTGCTGCACTACAACTACTGTTCCTAATACTGTTTTATTATTTCCTAAATACTACATAGGAATAGAGGGCTAGGGTGATTCTGTAAGTAGAAAATGACATATCTGCTTGGAGGATATATTTGGAAGTTAGATTTTCTATTAGAAAAAGTGATACATTTCTATTTACAGCAATACAAAAGAAATGTGTATTATTAAAGGAACAGGTAAGGACTGGCAATAGAAGTGAATATTTCATATGAATTCAACAGAAACACACATCTCTTTCACATTTAGTATTGCAAAATTTCTATGTGTAAAAAGCCAATTTATTTTGGTAGAATTATGTATATGATACATCAGACAACAACTGTCTGCATAATTTGCTACAATATCCTGAATGAATGACTAGTGCTAGTGCTGTTCCTTCAATTGGACAACTCTGGTGTTAAAAGCAGAAGACTTACCTTTTTTGATGACAGACTGATCCAGTAAACTGACACCTGACTCATCCACCACCTGGTCAATAAGGAAATAATATGGACTTATTTATATTGTGACATGATATAAAAAGTATATGTAAGTAATAACACATATAAGGAGGTGTAAAGTTCAATGCAGATTCTAAATTATAACATGAAATACTAACTAAGCCTAAAGCAAGATCAATTTTGCAGCAGGGTACCTATTTTTGTTCTTATATATGCTTGCATACAGTATGCTGTGTCTGTCAAGTAACCATTGTAACTATTATTTTATGAACTACTTAATAATTAATGAACAATATAATTAAATTATAGTCCTATTATCACCTTATGGGCAGAAAAGTACAACCATAGTAGAGCTAAGTTGGTCCTACACAGCTCTGCTACCTCTGTAAATATGTTGAGCTTTATCCACTTTTATTTATTATATTCTGTGTGGATGCATTATACATATTGCTATTTTCTTGCCAAATATGTCCTAGGATGGTGGGGACTATTGCTATTTACTACATGTATCTTCCCTCTTCTATTAAGATTTCCTTTTCAAGTTAAAGATAAAGTCTTAAGAACTGAATTTTTGTGAAGGAAATGTGATTTTACTTGTGAGAGAAAGAAAAGGAATATATAAGTTGCTGGGTTATTAATAACCACAAGACATTAATGGTAGCTCCTTATGTTCAAAATATAGCAATACCAATAGTTTATTTCATGTCTATCTATCTATCTATCTTCCTATTCTATCTATCTATCTATCTATCTATCTATCCTATTCTATCTATCTTATTTCTATCTACTATCCTATTTCTACTATCTATTTTTATTCTATCTATCTTCCTATTACTATCATTATCTTCCTATTCCGTATCTATCATCTTATCTATCTAATCTATTCTATCTTATCTACTATCTATATCTATCTATCTATCTCTATCTTCCACAAATTCTATGCTATAATCCCTGATATCTATGTTCACTATAATCAGGCAACCTAATTTATTTTTTTAAAAGATATATTGTGGGTTTACTCCATGGATATTGTTAAAACAATAATTATATTTTTACATAGAAGAGGTATTAGATACAGTCTCAAGAATATCTAGTTATTAATTGTAGCTAACTAGCAAGCATTGTAAGTGACTATATGGGAATAATAGTGGACGATAGAGACAGCCAAACAGTCACTGTATCGCAATTACGAGCTGAATTGCAGCATATAAACGACTTTTAGCGACATTTTTTCTTAACAAAAACATCGAGGAAAACACATCAAAATATTAGGTTTAATCGTGTAGTTTATTCCGAATATAATATTTTCTAACAGTATGAGATGTAAGTTCTAATTTAATAACATATCATTCAAATACAAACATATGTAGAAACGTGGGCTTATTTGTTTATATTATATATATATATATATATACTATATATTATATATAATTTATATATATATATATATATATATATATATATATATACGGAAAACTGACTACAATTACAGAAGGAGAGGGTGAACTCTGTATAGAGAATAAAGAGTATGGTGTCGGAGCGTCGGTAATAACATCGTTACTTATCTCAAGTACCAGTATAGTGTTCAGATCATCGCTGAATAAATAAAAGTGTGTGTATATGTGACTGTGTGCATGGTAATAAATACAAGTGTGTGTATTTGTGAGTGTGTGCATGTTAATAAATACAAGTGTGTGTATGTGTGACTGTGTGCATGTTAATAAATACAAGTGTGTGTATATGTGACTGTGTGCATGTTAATATATACAAGTGTGTGTATGTGTGACTGTGTGCATGTTAATAAATACAAGTGTGTGTATATGTAACTGTGTGCATGTGAATAAATACAAGTGTGTGTATATGTGTGACTGTGTATGTTAATAAATACAAATGTGTGTATATGTGACTGTGTGCCTGCTAATAAATACAAGTGTGTGTATATGTGACTGTGTGCCTGCTAATAAATACAAGTGTGTGTATATGTGACTGTGTGCCTGCTAATAAATACAAGTGTGTGCATATGTGACTGTGTGCCTGCTAATAAATACAAGTGTGTGTATAGTATGTCTGTAACATTTTATTTTGACCTGTTAATAAATACAAGTGTGTGTATATGTGACTGTGTGCTGTGATAAAAATACAAGTGTGGATGTATATTGTAACAATTGGGATGTAACTGTGTGCCTGCTAATAAATACAAGTGTGTGCATATGTGACTGTGTGCATGTGAATAAATACAAGTGTGTGTATATGTGACTGTGTATGTTAATAAATACAAATGTGTGTATATGTGACTGTGTGCCTGCTAATAAATACAAGTGTGTGTATATGTGACTGTGTACATGTTAATAAATACAACTGTGTGTATATGTGACTGTGTATGTTAATAAATACAAATGTGTGTATATGTGACTGTGTGCATGCTAATAAATACAAGTGTGTGTATGTGATTTTGTGAAATGCTAATAAATACAAGTGTGTGATTTGTGTGCATGCTAATAAATAAAAGTGTGTATATTGTAATTGTGTGCATGCTAATAAATGTGTGTATGTGGGTGACTGTGTGCATGCTAATAAGTACAAATGTGTATGTGTAAAGCTAATAAATTGAAGTATGTTAGTAAATAAATACAAGTGTGTGTTTCTGTGATTGTGTGCATGTTATTAAATAAAAGTGTGTAAATGCTTATAAATGAAAGTGTGCTTCTGTGTTATTGTGCATGCTAATAAATACAAGTGTGTGTGTGTGTGTGTGTGTGTGTGTGTGTGTGTGTGTGATTGTGTACATTCTAGAAAAAAAAAGTGTGTGTGTTCGTGTGCATGATAATAAATAAAAGTGTGCATATATAATTGTGTGCATGCTAATAAATAAAAGTGTGTGTGTATGTGCGTTTGTTTGTTTGTTAATTCCCTTACAGGACACGATAATGTGTAAATTATTATATTTGTTTCATTTCCTTGTTTTAAAAAAAGAAAAGTTTATTTCTTTGCACTCTGCCCCAGGGCTTACCATGAAAGTAAACTGAGGAAAATGTGATCAGAGGGTTAAATCATTTTCTGCAAATTCCCAAAGCAATTAGATAATTACAAAGAAAGGGAGTATGACCGCTATAGCGCAACACTACTGCACACACATTACATACACAACACACACTAAACACAATACAACACACAACGCTATATACATTCACATACTACACTACTACACATACAATTTCGATGCAAAAATGCACTAAACACAACACCATACACATCGCTAAATACATACACAATATACTGCTGCACATACACTACACACACATATTATGCACGAAACACAGTACCACACACTGCTAAATACTTATCCAGAATAAACAACACACGATACACAATACCACATAAACTGCTAAATACATATATACACTATACTACTCATACATTACACACACTAAACACAGTACAACACACAACGCTAACTAAAAACCCAAGCTACATTACTACAAACACGGACTAAAACTACAATACACACAGCAAACATTAAACACAATACTACACACACCGTTAAATACATATACACTTCTGCACATATATAACACACAAAACACACATTAAACACAATACTATCCACACCATTAAATATATAGATACATATACTTCTGCACATCAATAACACACAAAACACAATACCACACACCGCTAAATACTTATCCAGAATACACAACACTACTGCACATAGAACACACTATACACAATACCACATAAACTGCTAAATACATACATACACTATACTACTCACACACTTCTGCACATACATAACACACAAAACACAATACAACACACACCCTTAAATGCACACACTACACTACTGCACATACATTGCACACAGCAATAATATATGTCTATATAATAATATGCAATAAATCACAATATAATAGAAATGTGTCCACTGTATAATTTCTTACAATCAATTTGATATATTTTGGGGATTTGGGGATTTGATCAGAGTAAACTGAAGTTTTTCCTTAAACTAGGGAGTAGAGCTAGAGGAGGATTATTAGATGATATATATAATAATCTATTAGTGTGTGGCCAGCCCTGGGGTACAGGACCATGCAGTGGACATTCCCTGGAACATTTAGTAGATGGCAGTCCTATTGTGTACACGTCATTGTGACCCCATGTGTAATGGTATGATGTGCAGTAATAATGATGCTGGGATACTCATGCATATCTTACATTACATTGCTTACCTGCATGTCTTCTAGATTGTGATGTGATAGCGCATGCAGGGACAGGGCACTCTCTGCCAGGCTGTGCCCACCATCACCCAGGCCGGGCAGCAGCCGGGGAACCCCCCCATAGTCCCTTCTTGGGTCCAGGCTGAGCCCCCTGTGTGACTGAGAAAGTAGCCCTGCGTCTTCCTGGCGACTTCTCTGCGTGTGCCATGCCTGCTGCTGGTGCTGATGGATGGGGTTTATACCACTGTAGGGGTCTCCTAGGTGGGGGTATCCAGGCTCCTGGCTTTGGGAGTAAGATAATGGAGGTTGTGGGTATGGAGGAGGGAAGTATGGGGGCTGGAAATCAGAAGCTGGAGTGTGGCAGAGCGGGGGAGCCGAGGAGTAAGCCCCCTGGTTCAGCGAAGAAAGTTGGGACAGGCGGCCACCACTGGCAGCTCCATTCAGGGCATCAGAGCGCTCCTGAAATACAGAGAAACACAGCTTCAATTAACAATCGAATCACTTTACACATTGTAACTATGTGATGTCTGGTACTAGTTGTGGAGCTCCTACTGCTAGCAGAACTCCTGGACCTTGCTCCATCGGACTGCTAAAGAGACTGCTCTGTGATCAGAACTCATCACTAACATGTCATCATCTCCTTTCCATGTTTCTAGATCTGGGACCGAACATCTTCCTCAACTCCAGCTATAAAGTGTCCAGGCTAAGACACTGAGCTTCACGTAGACCAAGAGTAGCGAAGGAAATAGGACTGTTCATTTCATCGGTCGCATTCATGTCTCTGTGCTCATCTAAGAAGAATTCATCATTCACATGAAGGGATCACTTCCATTTCTATGTTTCTAGATCTGGGACCCTACATCTTCTCACATCTCATAACTCCAGCCACAAAGTGACCAGACTAAGACACTGATCCTTAGGTAGACTAGAAGCCACATTCAGGTATGACTTCTTTGTCCATTCCTCTGGTCTCATTAATATATCTGTGATCTTCTAGAAGAACTCACCATGAATAGAAAATAATCACTTATCCATCTATCGGATCTGCTTTTAGATCTGGGACTAAACATCTTCCCACAGCCCATTACTCCAGGGACCAGACTGAGACCTTCAAGTAGACTGGACAACGAATAAACACGACTTCTTGGTCCTTTTCTCTGGTCTCATTAAAATATGTGTTCATGGTCTACTTACACTTCATAACTAAGTAAAGCAGGTATAAAACATCCCATATCCATCTATCTCATATCTATCTAATATCTATCTACTTATTTATCTATCTAATATATATCTACTTATCTATCTATCTCATATCTATCTATCTATCTATCTAATATCTATCTATCTATCTAATTAAACTATATCTCTATCATACTATTATTTATCTATCTAATATCTTTCTATCTATCTAGCTATCTATCTATCTAATATCTATCTATCTACTTATTTATCTATCTAATATCTTTCTATCTATCTATATATCTATCTATAACACGTTATGTTCTCTTCTATCTAACGATCTATGTATGTATGTATGTATGTATGTATGTATGTATGTATCTATCTATCTATCTATCTATCTATCTCAAGTCTACCTTCCTACCTTATATCTATATCATACCTATTTACCTTCTACCTATCTAATATCTATCTACTTATCTATCTATCTATAACACTATCTATTTATTCTATCTCCTATCTATAACAATCTATCTTCTTCTTCTCTATCTATCTAATTATCTTCTATCTATCTTCTATAACAATTCCATCTTCTATCTGATCTATCTATCTATCTTCTAATCTACTTCCCATAACTAATCATCCATTTTCTCTTCTATCTATACTTTATTTTCTATCTATCTATAAATTATGTTCTTCATATCTATCTCAAATCTCTCTATCTATTTATATATCTATCTGCCTCTATCTATCTATCTATCTATCTATCTATCTATCTATCTATCTATCTATCTATCTATCTATCTCCCTGATCTATCTATCTATCTATCTAATATATATCTATCTATCTATCTATCTATCTATCTATCTATCGATCATATATCTATCTATCTATCTATCTATCTATCTATCTATCTATCTATCTATCTATCTATCTCATATCTATCTATAACAATCCATGTTCTCTTCTATCTAACGATCTATCTATCTATCTCTCTCAAGTCTACCTTCCTACCTTATATCTATATCATACCTATTTACCTTCTACCTATCTCATATCTACCTACCATCTCTCTCTCTCTTATATCTATCTCATACCTATCATCTATCTCCCTATCCTGCATCTATGTATGTGCCTATCTTTGTGAATCCTGATTCTATTTATGCTACCCCTCTTCCTCCATCCTCTCAATTCTCTAAAGTCAAATTAAAACACCACAAAACATCAATTAGATGCAGCTGCCGTCTGGTCAGGTTGGCACTTCCTAAATAAGCATAAAGTAATCTACTTCCATATACTTACAGCAGCTGATAGACGCAAAGATTGCTCGAGTTCTAGAAGTAGATAAGGGCACCTACTCACCATGGCAGAGTACGCGTGGACCAACATGAGGGCAGCGAAGTTCTCAGTAGGTTCCAGCAGAAAATTCTTGGAATAGGATGAATACAATGTGACTACAGGTCCTTTAGGATCAGAAGCAAAGAGCTGTATCCATAGAGTCCAGTATAGAGCGGTGCCTAATGTTCTCCTACTCCAGAATCCTCCTGCTCCTCTGCCCTCTCCTTCTCTGAGCCTGAGGCATCTCCATACACTCCAGATATACACGCGGGAGCGCGCTGGGGGGTCAGGAGCGCGCCTTAAAGAGACAGCTCCGCAGCTCTCAGAGCTCCCCCCCTGCTGACTATGAATGTGGAATCAGAAAATGCATCTGTATTCACTGGTAAGTGTGTCTGTGGAGGAGACAAGTGGCTCATTAACCCGGAGATCTATTGTATAGAGGTTGGGAATGAAACTATTGCTGGCTAATCGAAACACTATTTATAGTTGTTATTATTATTATTATTTACTATTTTTGATCGTTTTTATCATTAGCTTTCTGAATGTACTATGTGTTTCTATGACTATTAATATTCTTACTATTGCCATTATTATTATTATTGTTGTTGTTATTTACTATTTTTGATCGTTTTTACCATTAGCTTGCTGAATGTACTATGTGTTTCTATGACTATTAATATTATTACTATTACCATCATTGTGTATTATTAGTATTATTTCTTTTTATTATAACTTCTAAAGTTCTATACATATTATAACTGTTAGTCAATAGTATTATTATGCTGTATACTCACTAGTTATGATAAAACTCCTAATGTCTTCCCCTGCAGGCTCTGATCACTGGAGGAGAACCAAGTCATAATTGTATTTCCTAAACAATGATAGTGTAAACCCGTGAAAAGAAACCTCACTTAGGGGCTGGATACATTGGGTTAGCAGATTTGTGCTGCCTCTGAGCTGGGGCTCAGGGAATCATCTGTTCTGAATAAAACAGATGCAGATCTTGGTCTGACACAACCACAAAACATCCCAGCAGTCACTGTATATGGGACTGGGATCTGAGCAAACATATAAATCAGCTCATATAGAGAGGGGGCAGCATGTATCCAGCAGCTACTATATCTTTCTGTGCTGTTAGTAGTGACGGACACTTAACATCTCACCTAATAGATTTGAAC
The DNA here is from genome assembly GCA_025379985.1 of Phyllomedusa bahiana. NCBI lineage: Eukaryota > Metazoa > Chordata > Amphibia > Anura > Hylidae > Phyllomedusa > Phyllomedusa bahiana. The sequence continues at coordinate 38,267 of JAODAL010006213.1, read as the reverse complement.
TGTAAATGCACGCAGGACCTCAGGCTAAACCAGAAATTAGCATAACAATATTTGGATAGCCATACAGCCCTATAAACATTATGTAGGCAATACTCTCCTGCCAGATAATGCACTACTTTATGGTCAGTATCAGCAGAACATGTAACATGCTACATGGATGTTTGACACAGCTGTACAGGAATATGCTGCCATATACATTACACACCATATACATGTATTGCACAACACAAGTTGATTGCACACATGAATTATATGCAGGATACTGCAGCACCATAGGCAATCATGTGAACTGACATAGTGATACATAACATGGGCTATAACACAACCATTGAAGGTGACATGATGGCTTGATGACTGTTTCTAAATTGTAACAGACACACACAAGACAAACAACATACCATTATGCTATCCCTGGAGCAGAACATGCACAGGCTATAAGAAAACCATACAAGACATACCATCATAGTGACATGTGATCTGGCATTGAATATGCCTATTCATAAAGTTACGACACAGCTACATAAAATATACCACAATACAGACATTTGGCACTGGCAGGGGCCTATATGTAATATGGGCTATAGCTTGAGCACACAAGGCTTTTCTAAGATCTGACACTGTCTAAATTTCCATTTACGTGTAGCAATTACTGTTAGAAGTTATCATAGCAATAGCTGTTCACTGAAAATGCACAACACTAAATGAAAAAAGTATTCTAGAGGGTGGTGTCACACATTTGTTCATGGCATTTTTGCAAAAGTCTATAGCCAAATATAAGCTAAAGGTTAGTAGTGAAATAAAAAATGTCCTCACGACTGCCATAAGTAATTTAATGCAGCTGAAGCATCTGGGCCCCCTGTCCATTTCCAGTCCCTGTTTTGCTCTTTAAGAAAAATAAAACAAAAAAACAATTGGATTAGGGCCCCTGACAGGAGCACTTCTACTTATACTTCCCTGATGATGCCCCTGCAAGTCCTTATCACAGAATGTTCTAGATATGCATCTCTATAGGATATGAAAATTTCTAGAAAAAAATGCAAGTTAAAAATATATAAAATGTAAAAGCAAAAAACACATAAAAAAAATGAACTTCATTGTGTTTTTTATAAGACAAATAAGCTGTAAAACTATGTCTAAAGGAAGTCTTATTTTTGGTGAAAATTGATTATCTATGTGTACCAACTATTTTGGTTGGATTTTAATATGTAAATAATGGCCCTGTGACTAATTTTACTGTATTGTATTACTCCAGTAATGGTGTAAACATTCATCTTGTGAATGGTCATAACAATGTAAGTAGTCAGCTATTGCTAAACAGTGGGCTAAGAAATTGTTATGTATATATAGCAACATTTATTGTTAAACTACAAATAATTATAATTCGCCTGAGGAAAATAATAGATAGATAGATAGATTGATAGATAGATAGATAGATAGATAGATAGATAGGTAACCTGGGAAAAAGAACACATGCTCTGTCTAGTCTGCCCTTACTTCATTTCATTTGTATATTTATTTAAGTGTATATTATATATATATATACTGATAGAACAAACGTTCTGCAGATGAGACTGGAAAATCGACAGGACAGCAAGTGAATGTAAACCTGCCCAGCATAAATATATATATATATATATATATATGTGTGTGTGTGTGTATATATATTTATGCTGGGCAGGTTTACATTCACTTGCTGTCCTGTCGATTTTCCAGTCTCATCTGCAGAAGGTTTGTTCTATCAGTAAATAGTAAAGTAGTAACTTTATAGAACCTTAGAATACAAAGAGAAATAATATGTATGCGATACACAAGAGATTGCTCATTTGCAGATAGATAGATAGATAGATAGATAGATAGATAGACAGACAGGTAGGCAGGTATATAGAGAAGATTAATGTACACAATTACTAGATAAGTGAATTCAATGTAATAGGCTGCTTTCACATATTTTCAGGAATTCAGGCATGTTTCCCTCCAGAATAACACAGATATGCTGGAAATCAACTAATGCCAAATCTGACCCAATGGTTTTCTATGTCAGGTTTGTCATCCATTGTAACTCTGGATGTCTCCTTGTGCTGGACAGAAAAATATTGCATTCAGTGTTTTATCATCTTGCAGATGGATCCAGCGATGAACACCAGCGCAGTGGAAATAGTGCACAAAATGCCATTTGTTTTGTCTGACAAGTATAATAAAATGGTCTGGACACAACTGAGACATGTAAAACCACCATCACCATAACCATAAGGGCCCATAACCATTCCTGATAAGTCTGTTTAAAGGGAATGTGTAATCAAAAAATGACTAATTGTTTAAGTCCCATTTTTATGGTAAACACATTTTTTTGGTTGTTTTTTAAAAAATTTTCATATCACTTTCAATATATTTTAATAATCCTTAAGTCCTGCAGTTTCCACTTTGGCCACTAGGCCTTGTTTGCACTGCTTTAACAGCAGTCAGAGAGATACTTTACAGTAGCTTCATGCACATAGGAGCCTTAAGACTGACTCAGTCCCATTGACTTCTATAGGAGAGTTTCTAGTCATGCTCTGTGACCCGGGAAGAAGTCACTGTGCAGGGAGGTGAAAGGGTGAACTGTTACTATTTCCTCTTGTGATTGGTGGATCCTGTGTTATCTATTCACACTGGTGTCCCCTTTCAGTTTGACCCTGCTTGTGTTAATAATGAGCAGACAACTGAGAATCTTTCTCTCCAGAACAAGAAGTGTCAGACTGTTATTAGGCCTAGTAGCCAAAGTGAAAACTGCAGGACTTAAGAATTATTAAAAAATATTGAAAGTGATATGGAAAATTAAAAAGAAATATAACCAAAAATTCTTAAAAAATGTGTTTAACATAGAAACGTGAGTTAAACAATTAAACAAGTTATTTTTGATGACACATTCCCTTTAAGTAAAAAATTCCATGAAGTAACAGTTCTACAGCATCTTCTCTCATTACTCTTTGTTGTACTGCTCCTTAATATTTATGAATTATTTGTCAAGTGGGCGTTACCATTCTCCATGTTAAAGGGGTGTGTCACTACAGAGTACGTGAATGTCAGCACTGATTGGTCAGTGTTGGATTTTGTAGGAACCTTGTAACATCCAGTTGTCAATTAATATGTTTATCAATTTCTATGTGAAATAACATGAAATACTCGTCTAAAACCAAAATTATCCCCATTGACCTCAATTGAAAATACATGTTATAGTTCATAAAATGCGTATTTTCTTGGTCGTTTTTTTTAGCATAAAAAACCTAGTACATGTTCATTCTTTGTCAGATTCCACCTCAAAAATGCATCCAAAACGTTACCCTAAACATTAACCTAAGTTACTCATGTACTGTCTATAGCAATTTCTCACATTTCAAGCTCAGCATGCTGTCAGTCTTCTCAATGAACCGTGTCCTGCTCACAGTTAAGAAAGGGATACATTTGTATCAAGTCTCAGCAACTTAAATTTCTACAATGTATCAGTCAGAAGTCTATAGAGGGTTAATACAGGATTGTCTAGACTGGAAACAATTGTATTCACCTTCCACTGGTAATAAGGTCCAAAGTTGGAAATGCATACAAGATTAGCTGTCCGCACACAGCAATGTTCTATGTCTGACCTACAATTATGTGTGTTGCCAGCTTAGGCGGTGGACCAAAAAAAACACCTGAAAGCCAAAACCAAATGCATTTCTGCAAAAAACGCACCAAAAAACATGCCAAAAAACATCCAGCGCTTTACATAGATTCCAATAGTAAATTTTCTGCCTGCTCAGCCTGTCACTCATGCCCCCGTGTGTCCCCTTGAGTCGGGTACGAGTGGCACCGCAGTGGACATATCAGGACGCGGGCGCATTCGCTCTCCCGGGCGCATCTACTTACCAAGCTGGGCTCCTGCCTCTGTGTGTCTGCCTGCTGGTTGGTGCGCTCTTTCCCGCTCATTAGGGCGCACGCGCCGACTCTCCTAGATTTAAAGGGCCAGCGCAGCGGGCTCTGGTGAATACCAGAACCCACTTAGACTCCGCTCCCAGGTGTGGCCTGTACCACCGTTTGCGGTGGTCCAGTGGATCCACTACTCCAGGTCGGTACACAGTCGTTTTTGGAACATGTTTCAAAAAACGACCAGCAAAAATAACGAGCAGAAAAAAAACGTTCTACAGAACGTTTTTACTATAGAAGTCTATGAGACTTCTTTTCAGTTGTTTTTTTCATCATTTTTATAAAATGAAAACCCCTGAAAAAAAGGACGTTTTTGTGTGCAGTGGAGACATAGCATTAAACCTCTGTAGGCTGTTCTGTGGAATATAAAGCCTTTTCTGTGCATTCACTGTAGAAATCACCCCGCTACATAGTAAAAGGTAAAAGCCTCAGTGAAAAATTCACAACAGAAATTGGTATGTTGTGATTTTTAAAATCCATTCTGCAGATGTTGATACAAAACAGTGTCTATCTCTCCATAATACTCTCCCTTTTTTTTTTTTTGGTTCGCTCATGTTTTTAGCTCCAAGTACTGCATCAAAAATTGCATGTATGATTCCATCCTAAGGACAGAAATACACAGCGCGGTTTCGGCATGACCGTGATATGGGTGAGATCCACGCTCCCCCATACAGCTATGGCTACATGAGATACAGGTATGGTTTAAGATATGTGGCCTCACACTAAATAAGAAAGACTGTGTTCATTCACAGACAGCAAGCATGTTAAAAATCGTGTGGACATAATCTATTACTTATACAGTATGACTTTTTTAAACACAACAGCCTCCTCATAATCCCTCCTCTTTGCTAAAATCAATATTTTGTGAAGCAATCTTATGAGTTCATTGTTACCCTCTATTTAAGTAGGTGGGAGAGGCAATGCCACTGTGATATTTTAATAATCTACTATCTGGTTCTGAGCTGCTTGTCTTATTTACTCCTGTGATGTAACGGCAGGGCAAAAGAGATTTCTTTTTAAAGCTAAATATGTCACTTGTTTTTTATTTTACCATGTTAGATTGTTGGCAGCCATTTAGGTTAACTCCATTTGAGCTTACATCAATACTATTAGCCTCTTTTACGATTTACACTCTGGCAATATTTTAGTATAGGGGCTTCTGATTTTCTTAAATGGCTTAACAACTATATATATATATATATATACATATACATTGAAATAAGAAATTATTTACAACTAATACAAAATATAAAAAGACACATATGCATGTTTTTCCTCACTATCTGACATGAAATCAGAATAAACCTTACCGACATTAGATCAATTAGGATTATCAAAATTATTTATATTTGCCAAATGCCAGAATAATAAGAGATAATTTTTAAGGCATTTTTATTGCTTTCTGCAAAGTCAAAAGTTTCCGTACATTTCATTAGTATTTGGTAACATTGCCCTTAAACTGTATGACTTGGGTCAAATGTTTTGGATATCCTTCCACAAGGAATTTTGGCCCATTCCCCCTGAAAAAACTGGTGTAACTGAGCCATGTTTATAGGTCGCCTTGCTCATACCTGCCTCTTAAGCTTTGCCCATACATTTTCAATAGGATTGAGATCAGGCTTTGTGATGGCTACTCCAAAACATTGACTTGGCTATCCTTAAGCCACTTTGTAACCAGTTTGGCAGTATGCTTCTAGTCATTGTCCATTTGGAAGACCTATTTCCGCCCAAGCTTTAACTTCCTGGCTGATGTCTTGAGATGTTACTTCAGTATTGCCACATAATCTTCTGTTCTGTCATGATGCCATCTTTTTGTGAAGTGCACCAGTCCCTCCTGCAGCAAAACAACCCCACGACATGATGCTGCCACCTCTGTATTTCACAGTTGGAATGGTGTTCTTAGGCTTCCAAGCTTCTCCATTTCTCCTCAAAACGTAACGATAGTCATTATGGTAAAACAGTCCAATTTTAGTTATGTCAGACCACAGGACATGTCTCCAAAAATGTAGGTCTTTGTTCCTGTGTGCATTTGCAAACATTAAACTGGCTTTTATATATTTCCTTTGGAATACCGGTTTCTTCCTGGCAGAGTGGCATTTCAGCCCGTGTTGATACAGTACTCATTTCATTGTGGATAATGACTCAATATTTCCATCTCCACAAGGTCTTTTGCTTTTGTTCTTGGGTTGATATGCACATGTTGGACCAAAGCACGTTCATTTCTGAGACACAGAACCCATCTCCTTCCTGAGCGGTATGATGGCTGGACATTCCCATCTTGTTTGATCTTGTGTATAATTGTTTGTACAGATGAACGAGGCACCTTCAGGTATCTGGAAATTGCACCCAAGGATGATCCAGACTTGTGCAAGCCTACAATTGTCTTCCTGATATCTTGGTTGATTTCTTTACTCTTTCCCATGATGTTACACACAGAAGCAGTGTGTTTCTGGTTGCTCTATAAAACATCCACAGCTGTGTCTCTAATTAACTCAGCTGGTGCCAATAAACAGATAATCAGAAGCTTCCAAAGACATGACATCATTATATGGGCTGCCCCAAATTGTTTAAATTCATAGTAATCCTAGTGTATGTAAACTTTTGACTTTACAGAAAGTAATAAAACTAATATAACTCTCTCTCTAATTAGTCTGGCAATTGGGAAATATGATTTTGGTAATCCTAAGTGACCTAAAACAGGGAAGGTTTATTCTGATTTCATGTCAGATAGACATGATATATTATATATATATATATATATTTTATATAATAATATAATAATATATATTATATATCTATATATATATATATATATAAAAAATAAAATTATAATATTATATATATATATATCTCAAAAGTGAGTACACCCCTCACATTTTTGTAAATATTGTATTATATCCTCTCATGGAACAACATTGGAGATATTACACTTTGATACAATGTAAAGTGGTCACTATACCAATCTACAGCTTGTATAACAGTGTAAATTTGGTGTTCCCTTAAAATAACAACACACAGCCATCAGTGTCTAAACCGCTAACAGCAAAATTATGTACACCCCTAAAGTGAAAATGGACAAATTGTGCCCAATTTGCAATTTTCCCTTCACGGTGTCATGTGTTAGTGACTTGTTACTGGTTGTAACAACCAGTAGTGTCAGTATGCACTGACAACGTGGACACCGGGTAGTTGGTGTGGATCCACTGTGATCGCTGCAGGCGAAGGTGGTGTAGGTGGAGACCATGCCAGGGAGCGGAGTCTAAAAGGCTCCCAGTCTTCACCGGATCCCGCCGTAAGACCGGAACAGACTTCGCAACGGGGAATCCCCAGGTCGCTATACCTGACGTGGCTACCCGCAGTGACAGCTGAGGTGCAGAACAAGGAGGGTGGTTACTGGCTGAGATGACAGGCAGATAGCAGAATCCCAGACAGGAGCAAACTGGTACAACGGCAAAAACAGGAACAGCAACCTGAACATCTGATGATGTCAAGCGTGTGTGGCGGCAACCAGGTGAGGAGAACAAAGACAAAACCCAATATCAACAGCACACTATTAATACTAAAAAACTATCAAAAGGCACATAGGAATTTTTGGAAAAGCATTTCTGCTACTTAGGATACATGAAATATTTTTGAGGTTCTTAGTTCACTTTTTTTTTTAATCAAAACTGCTTAGGCCCACCTCCCAATCAGCAAAGGGACCTCAAGACAGGTGGGAACCTACACTAATGTTACCTCTCTTAGGGCCTGTTCAGACCTCCACATTTCAGGAAAAGAAGGTTACAGCTACAAGGTACTCTGCATTGATTTAAAAACCTGTGCTGGTGGGTGGAGTGCAAAAAAAACAATGAGGGGGCAGCCACTACCCCATAAGAACAGTCTAAAAAACAATATTTGGTTCTGCACATCCAAAAAACCACTGGCAGCAAAAGTGAGTACACCCATAATTGAAAATGGACAAATTGTGCCCAAAGTGGCAATTTTTTGTGTGCCCACCATTACTTTCAAGCACTGCCTCAACTTTCTTGGGCATGGAGTTCACTAGATCTTCACAGGTTGCAGCCACTGAAATTCTCTTGCACTCCTCCATGACAACATAGCAGAGCTGATGAATGTTAGAGACCTTGCGCTCCTCCACCTTCCATTTGAGGTTGCCTCACAGATGCTCAATAGGGTTTAAGTCTTGAGACATGTTTAGCCAGTCCAGCACCTTTTCCCCTTATTTTCTTTAGTAAGGGAGTGGTTGTCTTGGAGGTGTGTTTGGGGTTATCATGTTGGAATACTTCCCTGTGGCCCAGTTTCCAAAGGGCCCCTCCCTTACTCATTCTCTGCTTCAGTATGTCACAGTACATGTTGACCTTCATTGTTCCCTCAATGAATTGTAGCTCTCATCAGCCAGCTGCACTCATGCAGCCCCAAACCATGACACTCCCACCACCATGCTTAACTGTAGACAAGACACACTTGTCAAGACATTCCTCCTGTTAACTGGCTTTCTTGTGCATCATATGCAGAAGAGGCTTCCTTCTGGGACAACAGCCATGCAGACTAATTAGATGCAGTGTGCAGCATATAGTCTGAGCCCTGACAGGCAGCCCTCCACCCATTTAACATCTGCAGCAATCTATTATGAAAAGACCATCTCTGGATATGACACTGAGCACATGCACTCAACTTCTTTGGTTGATCATGGCAACACCTGTTCTGAGTGAAACCTATTTTGTTAAACCATTGTATGGTCTTGGCCACCGTGCTGCAGCTCAGTTTCAGGGTGCTGTTGGTTTTTATAACCTAGCCCTTTTTATGTAGAGCAACAATTATTTTTTCAAATCCTCAAATAGTTCTTTGCCATTAGATGCCATGTTCTTCCAGTGACTATTATGTGAGAGTGTTAAAGTGACAACACCAAATTTAACACACCTGCTCTGCATTCACACTTGAGACCTTGTAACACTAATGAGTCACATGACACTGTAGAGGGAAAAGGCAAAATGGGTACAATTTGTCCATTTTCACTTAGGGGTGTACTCACTTTTGTTGCCAGTGATTTAGACATTGATGGCCGTGTGTTGGGTTATTCTGAGGGCACACCAAATTTATACTGTTACACAAGCTGTACAGTGACCACTTTACATTGTATCAATATGTCATATCTTCAGTGTTGCCCCATGAGAATATATAATACAATTTTCACAAAAATGTGAAGGGCATACTCACTTTTGTGAAATACTATCTATATACACTCACCGGCCACTTTATTAGGTACACCTGTCCAACTGCTTGTTAACACTTAATTTCTAATCAGCCAATCACATGGCGGCAACTCAGTGCATTTAGGCATGTAGACATGGTCAAGACAATCTCCTGCAGTTCAAACCGAGCATCAGTATGGGGAAGAAAGGTGATTTGAGTGCCTTTAAACGTGGCATGGTTGTTGGTGCCATAAGGGCTGGTCTGAGTATTTCAGAAACTGCTGATCTCCTGGGATTTTCACGCACAACCATCTCTAGGGTTTACAGAGAATGGTCCGAAAAAGAAAAAAACATCCAGTGAAGCGCAGTCCTGTTGGCGGAAATGCCTTGTTGATGCCAGAGGTCCAAGGAGAATGGGCCGACTGGTTCGCGCTGATAGAAAGGCAACAGTGACTCAAATAGCCACCCGTTACAACCAAGGTAGGCAGAAGAGCATCTCTGAACGCACAGTACGGCGAACTTTGAGGCAGATGGGCTACAGCAGCAGAAGACCACACCGGGTGCCACTCCTTTCAGCTAAGAACAGGAAACTGAGGCTCCAATTTGCCCAAATCATCGAAATTGGACAGTAGAAGATTGGAAAAACGTTGCCTGGTCTGATGAGTCTCGATTTCTGCTGCGACATTCGGGTGGTAGGGTCAGAATTTGGCGTCAACAACATGAAAGCATGGATCCATCCTGCCTTGTATCAACGGTTCAGGCTGGTGGTGGTGTGTCATGGTGTGGGGAATATTTTCTTGGCACTCTTTGGGCCCCTTGGTACCAATTGAGCATCGTTGCAGCACCTTGTGGAATCTATGCCACGAAGAATTGAGGCAGTTCTGAAGGCAAAAGGGGGTCCAACCCGTTACTAGCATGGTTTACCTAATAAAGTGGCCGGTGAGTGTATAAAACAATTATCATACCTACTGTACTAAGGTTAATTTATCTTTTAATGGTGTTGGCTAGTAACACACTAAAGGGCTAGCCAGCAAAATTACCTTTTAATCACCCATTCATTATTTTTCTCCATTTGTTGTTATTTCTTCATTTGTTCCAATATTGAATAAGTATGAATAGGCCTTTATGTTACAAACTACAGTACAAACTCCTAATAGAGTAATATATAGAGAAGTATAGAGTGTGTAAGGACAGTACAGCGCAGAGATGAATCCTTACACTCATCTCCTATATTTTACTGTAATTGTTAGCACCCCAGGCAGTACTTGCAGTTACACAAAAGGACATGTGGATTCTTCTATCCATTTATTGTGAATAGATTCACACCCCTCCCATCCCTAACCCTTTGAAGTCCCTTGTCCTGAATCCCATGCATTTACCACTCAGTGATCGCCAGAGGGCTGACTTTATACTTGGTCACAAGTACTGTATACAGGGAGGTGGCTTCTGCTTAACCCACACTTGAAATTACTATGTACTGCTTCACAGTCTTTAGTTTTATGTTGTGTTTACATATAGAGAAACTGATAGATAAATATAAAGTATTATAAAATTCCAAAGTGCATTACTGTAGTGAGACAGCGGTTGTTTCACATTCCATTATGTGGAATCTAAAATGCTGAAGAAACCAAGTTTATGGTTTTATGCAAATCAAGTTTAATCAGTGTATTAAGAAAACTAATTAAATTAATCCGAACTTCAATTTCTGATCATTTTTAAGATATTTGTTAGGTGTTATTGGTGAAAAGATTCTCTTTTATTTAAGAAGCTTAAAAAATTTACAGGCCATACAAAATTGGCTCGATGATGATGGTGGTAGCTTAGGAGGCAGAAAAGGATGCTCTGTGTCCCACTGGGCATTCTGCAAGTGCAGCCTACAGCTCGGACAACGACTTGTCACCCACATACCCTAATGTATTTTGTTGTCCTTAGCCCACCTATAGAGAGTTGGTGCCAGTTGAGAGCCACAAGGCCATGTTATATGTAGATATTATCAGTGGCGTGCTTTAAATTTTCCCAAACTTTATTCTCCAAATATGGATCAAAAAAATCTTTAAAACCATTTCATTTTTGGCAACAATTAATTAATCATATTAAGTATAAATGGACTCCCAACACCAGACGTTTCTCAACGGAATATATTTCAACATCAGATATCTCACTTAATTATTAAACTTGTTAAACCTCCTTGTTTGGTGTATAGATACCCAGCCACGATCTAAACACCAAACCAAGAGGTATGATCAGTTCAAAAATGAAGTTGAAATATATTCTGTTGAGAAAGTCAAAAGAAAAAATGGTACAAAGTGTCAGCTCTCCTATAATATGTGGAGATACACCTGTGGCTGCAAGGAAAAAAAAGATGAAAGTAATCCTTGCAGAGAATTTCCAGAAAAACAAACAAATGCTCCAGCATCCACTCAGTGTTTAAAAGCTTAAAAAAATTGCAGCTTTATTCATTAACCCATGTTAAAAAGATAAAGACATATCACAGTACAAACTAGACAGGCACCCTTACACGTTTCAGATTCCTCCTTAATCATAGCATTGAGAAAGGTCTGCACAGAAGCAAATCTCCGAAACTGACTCCATTTATACCGAATATGATTAATTATTTGGTGCCAAGAATGAACTGATGTTTTTAAAGATTTTTTTGATCTTTATGTGAAGAATAAAATGTTGGAAAGTTTAAGAGCAAAATACCTTAAAAGAATGATTTAGAGAAACAATAATATAGCAAACCTCTGCACTATAATAACTTTTCTTTTATTACTGGGGAAGTGCTTTAAGATTTTCTATGCAGTGCTGTTTGTTCATCAAACGAAGGGGTCAAAAACAAGTGTATGTGGGGCCAACTTCTACATTTTCAGTTAATAAAGCGAGAAGCCTACCGATGACCACCTAACTGGGAGGAGCTGGCTACAATGAAAGCACACAGAATGCTAAACTTAAGGGGCTTTTCTTACCACAATGATTAGCTTTTAACATGTAGGGAAAGGTAAAAGAATACTATTACCATATACATTGCTGTTTTGATTTTTTCCTTGTTCAGGAGATAAAGCAGATTTTATCTACTGCTAGTGTACACAAGGTTCTCTTGGTTACCAACCACCTCTCTCTGCTCTCTCTTATGTCTCATTGCTGCAAGCTGCCATCCGACCATGGAGACACACACCCTGCTGAATCTTATCTCCAGTCTTATAGCAGAGCTGAAATGACAATCACTGCTATAGAACTGCCCACAGCCTAAACTGTGTGAGTTTGAAGCTGCTTATGGCTCTGTGAATGGTGAGAAAACCCCTATAAAAAGGTTTTCCCCATGAAAGGTATTTATGCTTGTCAGTTTCAGAAACATATATTCAGGTTCAATAAGCATGGCAGTTCTCACAGGGAGTTAATAGAGACTGTGTAACAGCAGTTTTAAACTGGTGGTTCTGGTGTGATTTACTAGCATACACAATTTCTAGGATCTTGACAAAATAGCTGTTGCCCCAAGAGCTCCTTACACTCAGGGGACATGTCAGAAAATAGGCACTTCCGCACCAGTTTTAAGGCGCATTAAATGAGTATATAATGCGCCTAAATAAATAAACTTGTGAAAAATCTGGCATGTGGTATGCCTTGTATAGCATATGTAATGCGCCTAATTTAGGTGTATACCAAAAAAAAAGGCGCATAGCATATCATTGCTAGCATATTTGATGGCCTATTTTAGGCGCATTGACATGCCTGGCATAAAACACACCTAGTTTTGGTGTACGACAGTTCATTTATGTAGAGAATACAGCATCAACAGTTTTTTGGTGCAAAATACACCAAAAAAATGGTGCAGCCCTAATGGGACATGTCGCCCTCAGTGTCCCTTGGTCTTCATTGCCAACACTTCCTTTTCAGTTGTTTCACAGCAGCGCTCAAATTTCTTACTCTCTGACTCAGCCTCCCAGCTTTCCATTTCTCACTGGTTACACAGCAGTTATTCGGTATGCAGGCAACACCAGTCTGGCATCACATTCAGCCAAGCAACAACCAGGGGCGTCGCTATGCTGTTTTATTCGGGGCTCGGGCCCCGAATAAAACACCCTGTGCCCCGAGTCTCCCTGGCTCGGGGCCGCTGGCGTGGGCTTGGAGCAGCGACTGGCCCATCAGCTGCTTGTGCGTCCGCTGGACGCACACTCAGCTGTGGGCTTCTGCAGAGCAGAGAGCGTGCGCTCCTGCCCCGCAGACAGTGTCGGACCCGCAGGTCCGACACAGCGGGGCCCGCCGGGTCCTCACAGCGCTGAGGACCCGCCGCGGCCCCGTGCGCCTCAGCCGGCAGCGTCGCGATGATGTGATGTCATCGCGACGCTGCCTCTCCTCGGGCGCACAGCGCGTCATAGGCCGTGCGCCCGAGGAGCTGCCGGAGGAGCGCGCTCGCCGGGGGAGTTAAGGTGAGTATGAATGTTGTTATTTTTAACGCGTTTACCTGTCTCAGTGCCCCTATATACTGCCTGTGCCCCTATAATGCCTGCCTGTGGCCCCCATACGCCTGCCTGTGGCCCCCATATCCCTGCCTGTGGCCCCCATATACTGCCTGTGCCCCTATATGCCTGCCTGTGGCCCCCATATCCCTGCCTGTGGCCCCCATATCCCTGCCTGTGGCCCCCATATACTGCCTGTGCCCCTATATGCCTGCCTGTGGCCCCCATATCCCTGCCTGTGGCCCCCATATACTGCCTGTGCCCCTATATGCCTGCCTGTGGCCCCCATATACTGCCCGTGGCCCCATATACTGCCTGTGGCCCCCATATCCCTGCCTGTGGCCCCCATATACTGCCTGTGGCCTCCATATCCCTGCCTGTGCCCCTATAATGCCTGCCTGTGCCCCCATATCCCTGCCTGTGGCCCCCATATACTGCCTCAGTGACCCTATATTCTGCCTCAGTGCCCCTATATACCTTCTTGTGGCCCCTATATACTGCCTCAGTGCCCCCATATACTGCCTGTGGCTCCATATACTGCCTCAGTGCCCCTATGTACCTGCCTGTGGCCCCATATACTGCCTGTGCCCCCCTATATACTGCCTTTGGCCCCATATACCTGCCTGTGGCCCCTATATACCTGCCTGTGGCCCTATATACCTGCCTGTGGCCCCATATATCTGCCTGTGGCCCCATATACTGCTTCAGTGCCCCTATATACCTAACTGAGGGGACTGCTATACCTATAATTAAGGAGTTGCTGTTATTTGTGTCCAAATCCTCAGGGACGAGTATTGGCCGGGAGCAATCAGCATGAAGGTGTGAACCGGATGGAGAAGAGAAGGGAAGGTGAACGATGCTGATCAGAAAAGACGTCTCCTGTGATTTACTAAATGTAACTGCAGTGTAATCACTTATATGTCTGCAGAGCCTACATACAACTAGTATCTACCACTATCTGGTCCCTGTATGGCGGTAATATATGTCTCTAGGGCCTGTGTGCAGTGGATAGTCACATGTGGGGGTTGCGTTCAGTCAGGGTCTGGCAGGATTATTTGAGCCTTAAGTAGTAATAGTTTGGGGTCTTGGTTTTGTAGGAGGGTTTTAGTAACAATCACTTGTCTGGTAGATTTGTTCCATGTGTAGGTGGATGTTTTGGTGACTGTTTAGGGGTATTGTCATATGAAGGTGAGAAGTTCAGAAAAAGTAAATTTGTCATTGGTGATTTTTACTGTACAGTGACTGCTGAGGAGATGGACGGGATCTATGTGGGATGTGCAGAAAATTAGTGACAGGAACAGAAGGTTTTTCTCTGTAAAAAAACATCCGCAGTTCACAATGAGGCGCGAAAAATGTCGTGTGAACCCAGCCCTACCCAGAAAAACACAAAGGGCCCGAGCCCCGGATGTTTTAGGACCCTAGCAACGCCCCTGGCAACAACTCTGGTGAAGGTGCCTTGAGATAACACACAAAACGGTCTTTGGCCAGCAGCAACCTTCCTCTTTCTGGGATGCTTTGTGTTCATTGTGTTGTGTCAAGCTAAGAAAAAAAAATTAACTTTGTATGTTGGGTGCCACAGGCTATTATATCTTTTCATTGGTGATTTACAACTCTGGGGAAGAACCGCCCGTTTTATGCACGAAGTATACTTTCACAAAACGGTTATATGACCACATGTCCACCACCACCAAACGGGGCTCCATATGCTAGCCATTCTCCACTAACTAGACATCGCCATGCTGCTAACCACATGGGAACTAAAAGCATGTTCAGCAATATACAGTCACTGTCATAACTCACCTGTGGCTGGGGGTGGGTCTTGTGGATCACACATGGGATTTGGTGTAGTGTTACACCAACAAGCAGTCCCAGTTTTCACCCACATACAGAGGTCTGAACTTTGCTGCAGGGGACTAGCAGGTCACTGCCTTCTACACAGTGTACCACAGCAACAGCTGACATCCACACAGTACTAAAGAAATAGGCAGGAGATGTAGCCAGGCAAGCAAAGGTAGGTGGCGTTTTTGCAAA
Organism: Phyllomedusa bahiana; assembly: GCA_025379985.1. NCBI lineage: Eukaryota > Metazoa > Chordata > Amphibia > Anura > Hylidae > Phyllomedusa > Phyllomedusa bahiana. The sequence goes on along the minus strand of JAODAL010006213.1, from coordinate 22,648 downwards.
TCAGATTCTTACCCTATGGTCTGGACAGGTGACAGATAAATAGCTGGGTCAATGGGAAGCTGAGGTCAATACTGGCAATCATTGTACAGAATATGCTCAGTGTTCATGAACATGGGCAGCCATGGATAGGCAAGGTAAAATAGGAAGTCTCCCTTTAAGTAGGTGCCTTTAGAGAAAGAGCATATTAGCAGTGCACTCTCCTTTAAATCCAAAAGGAATAGTGTACACTATGGCACATAAGAGGACCAAGGAGTGGGACAGGCCACCTGATGGAGCAACAATACAGCAGCACGAAGAAGCAGCAAAGATGCTAATGGATACCATGGCATCTGTGAGTACAGATCACACCATGGCTTGTGACAGCCACACCAAATAACATATCGGTTTCCAGTTGAAAGCATCATAATACGGTATACCAGTAGTCCAATGTAAGACAAATGGATTGGAAGGAGGGCATCCCAAGTATGCAGTGGGGTTGTTCCCATTTCATTATGCTGGGGAAGAGAAATGACAACTGCTTTGAATATATTTTTGAAATTCACTCTTCAAGGAAATTTAAAGGGGTTGTCTCACTACAAGGATTGCTTTTTATGTTAAAGATCTTGCAAAAACAAGTCACTTTGTAAAATGTGTCCATTAACAGTGTCCTACCTATTCTGAGATATCCCCTCTTCTATGGGTTGCATCAGCAACTCAGGTCGCTATAGCTACAGACCTGTTCAATCTCTCATGATCGGCTGCCAGCTCTGGTTGCTATAGCTACAGAGCTGGCTTCTACTGCAGGCTAGTAGTAACCATTTAACACACCCTTGAATTCAAAATGAAACCATGAAAACAGGACTGAGGTAAGATGAATCAATGTAGTGAGACAACCCCTTTAAGGGCCTCATGTATGAAAACTATCTAGGTCTAAAATTCACATTGTTGCCCATAGCAACTAATAAGAGTACCCCTCTCATTTCATGTAGTGCTCTGGAAAAATGAAAGGGGAACTCTGATTGGTTGCTATGGGAACAAAAAGTGAATTTTAGACTTAGACAGTTTTCATACATGTGGAACTGTCTGAAACAATATACTGAGCTTCTTATAAGCTATGATAATAATAATAATAATAATAATAATAAATGAAATTATGGATATCATTGGTATAATAGACATATCCTACTGCACAATAAATATTAAGAAAATATATAGTAAAACATCATAGAAAGAGTAGTTTTCAAAAAAATCTTGAAATATTATACAGGATACTTACATTAATGTAGAAAAAAAACCCTTTTGTATAGCAATAAGCCAGCACAAAACCCTGTATCTGGGTAATTGTATGGTGTGAAATGCAGGAAAAGGTCATGTAACATCAGAGAAATTGGGCCGATGAAATACACAAGGGAACGAGAGGAGTGTTAAAAAAGCACATCTTCAGTGAAAGTGTAAAAATGGAATGAATAATTGGAGCTTGAATATATTTTAAATGGCGTTATTGGCCAGGATCATGATACTACATATATAGAAAGAATAGATCTGTACTCTGATGTCCTAGTCAAGGTGTTGGTTTATGAACCTGTCTCAGAGCTACCTTGGCGTTCTCCAGTATATTAACACTCTTTTATGCTTAATTCACACTAACACTAGGTCCAAAGAGATGGAAGGAGATTTTTTTTAATGCTTTATGAGGAAATGTTTTCTTTTCCTTCCATTTTTGAATCATAAAAATTATATTTATTGAGTTATAGAGCTAATTGCTTGGAATTTCATGAAATTGTAATACATCAGTAAACATTCTGGATTTAAGTGTTTATAAACAGTACCTACATGCCTTAAAGGGAACCTGGCAGGTGGTTTATGCTATCCTGACAGGTTCCTGAGCAGGATGTGATAGAGGGAGAAAACCTGTGCTCCATGATATACAGGTTTATGTGATTTGGAGCAGAATTTCTGAGTCAAAATCAGACAAAAGAATAGAATACGAAACTACTGTTTGCCCCTCCCACATACAGTGATTGACTGTGTATACAGAGCAACCTATCAATCACTATATGTGGGCGGAGCAAACAGGAATTTCACCTTCTGTTTTAGTATTTTTTTCTCAGTTGCTTATGCAGAAATCCTACTTCAATTCATATAAATCTGTATATCAGAGCTCAGCTTCTCTCCTCTATCACATAGGGCAGCAGAAACCACCTGACAGTTTCCTTTAAATTGTAGCCTTGTTTTTAGTGGTTCTGCAGTTTGCTTTCTGACTTGTCAATGATATGACACTACACCTATTTCACAACTGTTACTCGTCTACACACTGTCATCCTTCTTCATGGCTGCTGTATCATTTCTCTGCTAAGCCTTGCTGGTGTTTCCAATTCATGAGAGCATCCATATAACTCAAAAGACTAATAAACATTATACATATTATACCTTTCCCCCATGAAGAAGGAACTTCAAATCTGTTCTAAAGAAGTTTTAGCATTTTCAAAAGGCTGTCTTAGAACTGTATGACACAGTGACAGCATAGTCTTGGCTGCTTTTAAATTATTTTCAGAAGGGGGTTAATAGATCAAAATAAGTATACTGTTAACATCTATATTCAATTATATACAAGGTGATAGAGTGGCTGACTCATCCCTTCAATACTGTATAATATTGGTCTCCAGCCTTTATTAATTTGCCACCATATTTGACTTGAGTGATGGTTAGAAGTCACATTCCTCAATGGCGGAGACTTGTAATGAACACAGAAGAACAGGAAAAAATGAATCTGCAATCATTTGAAGAATATCATGTGGCACCCAGAAGGTCTACAAAACCAGGGAGCTTCTCTTTTAGTAAATCCTTGTGTTTCCGACTTCCGGTTCCGGCGCTGGTGTGAGTGGATGTAGGCTGTAGGAGCTCTCCGCCTGCCCGCACCTAAACCCGAGAAACAGCTGCTTCGGTGGCGCTCACCTGCTGCTGGAACGAGAGGGGGACACTTCAGCCGTGCTGGCAGTGAGTGTATGGAGCGCTACTTACTCTGCAGCGGCCAGAAAGATCATCCGCCCGTGCCGCCGCGCACGCCACGAGGCGAATCCAACATGGCGGCCCGGCGCACTCAAGCTCAGGAACAGAGCAAGACTCCTCCTGATTCCTGGGGAGCATCTTCACCATCAGCCTCCGGTGAGCAGAACATCCCCATGATTGACTATAAAGCCCTGGTGATGGAAAAAGGCAGGCAGATAGCCCCAGATCTGCTGAGCACACTGGAAACTACACTCCAGGCGTCCCTTGCTAAAGTGCATCAGGACCTCCAGGCTCAGGGAGCCCGCCTAGACCAGTTAGAGCACAGGGTACAGCAGCTTGAGTCAGATAATGAATCTTTACAACTTAAGCTACAGTGCTCTGAGAAATCACATTGTGCCCTGATTTTTAGAAATTGGAGGACCTTGAGAAACGCTCCCGAAGGAGCAATCTGCAATTGGTGGGTCTCTCTGAACAGATTGGGCAGGCTGAGCTCCGGGATTTATTTCAGACTGAGCTTCCCCAGGCTCTGGGTATCACCCACAGCTGTAAAGTGGAGAAGGCGCATCGTATCGGCTCAGAAGCTCCAGCCAGAGATTCGCCCAATGAGAGTGTGCAGCAGAGGCCCCGCACTGCTATAGCCAAGTACTTAGACTTTAATGATAAACAGGACATTCTCCGGGCGTTCAGAAAGCTGGGTTCTACTTTGCTCCTACGAGGTCAAAAGGCTTTCCTGTTTGAAGATTTCTCCATCGATGTATCCAGGCGCAGAAGGGAGTTCAGCGGGCTATGCACTACTCTTTTCCACAAAGGAATTTGTTTCCAAATGCTGTATCCTGCTTCCCTGAGGATTCCTTTCCCGAACATGAGCCCTAGGACCTTCACCTCATCTAAAGTGGCGGAGGAGTTTGTCTATAAAGCTCTGAACTCTGATATGCCGCAATCCTGCCTCTTATAGGCCAATCTCTTTAATTGATGTCGATCAGAAACTCCTTTCTAAGATTATGGCTGATAGAATGGCGACATTTCTGCCACAAATAATTGGGCCTTCTCAGAAAGGATTTATCAAGGGAAGGTCCTCAGTCGGAAATCTTAGGAAGATACTAGCGGTGCTCGAGAGGGTCAGGTGGGAGCCTTCCTCCTCCGGACATGCTGTCATTTTGGCGGTTGACGCTGAAAAAGCTTTTGATAATGTCTGGTGGGGGTGGCTCTGGTTGGTCCTAGGTAGGATGGGGTTTAGGGGGAATTTCAGGACTTTCCTCTCTGCGATATACTCAGACCCGACTTCCCAGGTTCATACACCTGGCTTTCTCTCCCGTTGGCCAAGGGCACTCATCACGGATGCCCGCTTTCCCCTCTCCTCTTTGATATCGCAATAGAACCTTTGGCCCACTATCTGGAGGCTTCAGAGCTCTTTGAGGGGATTAGGGTAGGGAAGTCGGTGGTCAAAACAGCTTTATTCGCAGATGACCTGCTCCTGTTTCTGTCGAAACCCCTGGATTATCTACTGAAGGTGTTCTCCTTCTTGAAGAGCTTCGGATCTTTTTCAGGGTACAAGGTAAACCCATCAAAAAGCGAATTATTGGAACTTCGCTCCCCCCTTCCAAAACAGGTGTGGGACTCAATGGGTCTCGAATTATTCCCCGTCAATAAGTATATTACCTACCTGGGAATCAAGATAGGGAGGACCCCTGAAACTTTATATAATTTAAATTTTCCCCCCTTAATAAAACCGATCTCCCTCTGTCTATATCGGGCAGATGCCATACCATTAAAATGGTATGCTTCCCCAAACTATTATATCCCCTCCATACCCTTCCCTTGTTGCTTAAGCATTCAGACTTTTGAAAGCTTTATACATCCTTTTCTAATTTTATCTGGTCGGGAAAGCGGCCCCGCATAGCACTCCAAAAACTAATGCGGCCGGTGGACCAGGGAGGATTAAACTTACCGAATATTAGGTATTATAACCTAGCGTCACTGACGCGGCATGTTTTAGATTAGATTGGAGAAACAAGCCGCTACTCCAACTTTGAACTTGAGCGGGATCTTATGAGTCCCTGGCATTCTTATGCGCTCCTCCATGGGAAACTCTGTTCCCTCCCCCCACGACTTAAGTCTTCCATCCCCCTCCGTCATACAGTGGCGACGTGGAAACAAATCAGGAAAATCGCAGGCCTCCCCTTCTTGGTGTCTAAGGGACTGCCACTGTGGGATCACCCTGATTTCCCTCAGGGAAGGACAATGCTATGTTTAGGCTTTGGAGGGAAAGGGGAGTCCGCTGCTCCGGGCAATTGATGTGCACCCAGGATAAACGGTGGCTTTCTCCATCGGAGGTTAGGACCACTTTTTCCCTACCCCTAATACATGTTTTTCCGGCTCTCCAGGTCCTTTCTTTTTGCTCTTCCAGACTTAAAAACGCTTCTAAGGAATGCATCCCTAACAGGTTTGATGCCCTGCTGGATTGTCACAGGTTGAGTTTCTCGTTGACGGCTATTTATCACTTACTGAGGAGTTGGGACTATGCGGCAGGTGCTTCTAACCCTTTTAAAAGTGGGAAAATCGCTTTAATGACCCATGTTTCTCAGACAAAATGTTGTCTGGCCTTGCCAAACTTCGCAAGGCAGTTGTCTGTGACCTCTGGAGAGAAACTCACCTAAAGGTGATACATAACGCTTTTTACGGGTTTGACCTGCTGGTGTCGCAGAACCACCCGGATAGAATCCAGGCTTGTCCTAAATGCAAGACGCCACACACAGACATGTGGCATGGTCTTTGGTCTTGCCCAAACATACAGACTTTCTGGGATGTCTTTATCTCTTATGTCTGGGATCATCGGCAGGTCAGACTGGTCAAAACCCACGAGCTGTTAATTCTCCATTATGTTAGACCTCCGGAAGCCGAGACCTCGAGAGGTCGGTCCACCACCCCACCCCCCAAGACTTTAGAAGGGATCATAAATCTTGCGATTCTGGTGGCAAAACGGTGCCTTCTTTTGCACTGGTTACAACCGAGTATTCCCCCGATATCTCTGATAGTTGACAATATGAAAAAATATCTAATAGCGCATAAGATTGAGACAGAAAGGCGTAAAGAGGCAAGAACTGAAGGGTTTTTCAGAAAATGGAAATCCTTTATTATCTCACACTTCTCACAAACAGAAATTGCCCAACTCATGAAATCTTTCTGTTACACGGGGTGGTACTGCCAGGAGGCGTTGTCGGACTCATTGGGGACACTTAAAATATAGGAGATGAAAATGAGTCAGGTCCTTTCCGACAAACCATTCCCCTGATCTTGAAACTCCGGAGTTGATGACTTGAACCAATATATCCCTGGGACCTTTAGAGTTTGATTTGCTTGTAGGCAAAGGTACTACCTGCTTCCCGGAAATGACAGACAGGTACTCCTCCAGCGATGTTTGTTTGTTGATGGGTTTGTAAGCTGAGGGGGGGGGGGGGCCTTTTGGTTGCAGCCCTGCTAGATGTCATTTTTTATGATACGTCCTATGTTTAATTCCCATCCCGGTGGTGTTCTTTTGGGACAGGATACTGCGGGGGGGGCGGAAACCTGGACTTGGCAAGCTGAGCGGCAGCATCTAAGAGGAGCTCCAGCACTTGCTCTGTTAAAATCCTGTGTTGGAGAAGGCATATGGACTTTACAAACTACGTGGACAACAAGTCAGTGCGGTTTCTATCTCCACTGGGAGTATTCTGGTCATTTCCGACCTGTGGTCGCGATTACTCGCCGCAACAAGGAGCACAGGAAGGTGGAGAGTGGGTGACAAAAGAAGCCAGGGAAAGCGTGGCTTCTCAAGTACAGCAGGGAAGCAAGCGTGTACCGCATGGACCACTGGCTAATTAGGCCCAATATGCCCACAACCCTTCCACAATTTCCTCTGGCACAGAGTCTCCAGTATGCAACAGCAGGATGCTGGGAACATATTACAAGCAGTGGCTGTGGACAGACAAGCAAGAGCACAGGAAGAGATAAAAAGTGCCAGCAGCATGCATACAGGAGCCAGACCTAAATCAAAATACACAGGTCACTCTAGTTTACAAGCACAGCAAGATAAGAGGAGCTACGCTGAGGGATGTGCTCATAAGCCTGTTCACAAATGCCCCATTTTACTGCTTTATCCACCTGACTACAAAGTTGGTGGTCTTAAAGGAGGATATCAACATCATGCGGCATTGTTTTATGCAGAGATATGCTGAGCGGGTCAAAGCTGCCTGAAACCAGAATCAAGTGATTTGGAGGTCAATTTCACTTCCTATGCTGCGGGACTGGGAGGGGTGTCGCATTCTAGTGATCAATGGCACTACTTCGCAAGACGGCATGATTGGAGAATCGCTCCGCAGACACAATTGTGCGGCATCGGGGGAGTGCCCGCCAGAAAGAACAGAGCTCCAACCCAATCAGAGTTCTTTGAGACTGCTCCTAATATCTTGGGAAAGGACTCCTTTACTTCTCTGTTTGAGTTGAGAAGGCGCACAGGGTCCCAATGCGCCCATTAACTCCAGGGTGCCCGCCTAGGATCAGTGCTGGTTATGTATGCTGCACTTTAAAGATAGAGACACTATATGCGGCAAAAGCGGCTTTCTGCAGGACGTCATGTGGGGGCTGTCGGTTCTCCTTCTATCGGATTCTCTATAGAGGTTCAAAAAGACTGAGCGCTGTTCAGGATGTAAAAGAGGCGTCTCGGGCGATATTCGGGTGCAATACGCCATGCTTTTCACAGCCAGACTCCGAGTGGTGGCGTTAAAACTTACGCATTTCTTTGAAACTCCAGAGACGCTATGCAGTGGATTGACAGAATGATTCCTCCATCACAAGCGCAGCTTCCAGAGGATTCGTGGGAGAGTACTAAGTGATCACTACTCGTAACGATTTTCTCTATACTTCCCCTCTATGATTCCTTGCATTTTTTTTCGTCCGCTTCTACCCAGGTTCTATGTTTATAATTTAAACAAACATTTTTGAGGAGCAGGGGGTGGTGGTGGAAGAACTGTTAGTCTTGTTCTATGCGGTTAACTGTTGCCGTCCTTCTGGTCGTATGGAGGACTGAGACATTTTTAGGGCTGTTTACAATTTTGCACATTTTTAATTTCTTGTATTTTGTATATTTACAATTGTTGGTTTACATGTTTATCTCTGAGGGGGGTGGGTTTATCTATCTCCAGAATGCTTTTGTGTACTTTGTGAGGGGCAGGTTGGACGGCTTCCAATCCATTCATTCTGGGACAGTTAAAGTTACTTGGTACTTAATGGACACAGGATGTTAGATGGCGGATAAGATAAACACTGCTCTCCTGGAATGTCAGGGGAACCTGAAGTGACCCAACAAAGATATGCGATTGTTTAATTTTCTTTCCCAATATCAGCCAGCTATTTTGTTTTATTCAAAGAGACACATTAGTGTCCTGATTCCAGTAAAATGGCTTCAAAGGCATGGGTGGGTAGGTGGGAGAGGTCATGTTTACACAGTATTATTCAAGGCGGCGGTCAGTTATTATACCATAAATCCATTCCTTTTGAATGTCTGGCATTGAGAGAGATGGGGATGGGATGCTAATATATTGATACTTGTCAAAATATATACTTGCACTATTTGTTTTGGTAAACATTTTTATGCCTCCACCTATAATTGCTGTACTTTTAAAGCAGTGCTTAACTGTGTGGATGGTAATTCTGATGTCCCGTTCTTATTATGGGGGATTTTAAATCTGTGGGGACCCACATGGGGATAAATTTTCAGCAAATAATGTACTCCTACCTCTGCATTGACTCCGTTTGGACACATGATAGGAGAGTTGGAACTTGTAGACATTGGCGTGCTAAACACCATAATGAGTTTCATATTCCTGTTATTCTAGTACGTTATAAACACTTGTCTAGGAATAGATATGGGCTTTGGGGTAATCAGCGGGATGTGTCATAATGGTTACTATAACCGAGTATCTTACTGCTTCCAATTCTGATCATTCTGCAATGCTGATAAGATTAAATTCCTGATTTATCCATTGGAAATGTGAGGCGAGTGGAGATTTAATTGCTTCTGGTGCCTAATGGATTACAGTTAAATTGGGTCAGTTTGGAGATTTCTTTCAGATGAATTTGGATCAGCTACGTATCTAGTCAGTGTGGGATCTATGAAGGCGTCCTTAGAAGGGGGCTGACACGGGGAGGAAATTAGCACCTTGAAGATTTAAAAGGGGGCAGCTAGAATAAAAACTATCCGTGAGCTGTCAATGCTGCTGCGAATCGATTCGTTTTGCTTCGCACTTCACAAGAGGGGGAGGAACGAATGGTAAGGGCAGGGATACACTGAACATCTATCTATTAGAATCTGCTGAAATATAAACGATTTTTAAAAAGCAAACTTATTTGGGAAGGGGAGGCAGGCGGGGGCCGTTACTTAGCACTATATTTATTCCAGAGGGGCTCCAGTTCTTTATACAGCTCTGCGACACGCCTCAGGCGCCTTAATGACAGAACCCTTGGATGTTTTGGGAATATGGGGGGATTTTTTTAAACATTTATAACTTCAAGACTTGAGGTTTCCCTTTCAAATCTAACAATATTTACGGGATATAGATTCTTCCCATGTTATGTGCAGAACAGCGAGGAGGATTTGGATGCGCTCTCTACGTCTAGTGGAACTGCAGGTGGCAGTTTATGACTTTGGCAATTAATAAGTCCCAGGGTTGGATGGATTGCCTACAGAGGTATATCAGAGTTTGGGGAGGTGTTGTTACCTAATTGTTTGGAGGTTTTTCAGGATGCGAGACACAGGGCAGGTTAACCTGCTTCAATGCAAGAGGCTGGGGTAATAATAGTGTTATTAAAACTGATAATAGATACATTGCTAACGGATGTATACAGGCCATTTCTCTAATCCCAGTGGATACCAAAATACTAGCTAAGGCTGTTTTGCGCAACAGACTAAACTGCGGTGGTATCAGATCTCGTTTGCTCCTGATCAGCGCGGGGTTTTCTTTTTTTTATATTTTCATTTTTTTTATCGTTATTTTTTTTTGATATTTTTTTATGACCGAAGCAGAGGGATACGTCAAAATTTTACGGAGACTTACCTGAACCTGCAGCTTTCCTGTTGATAAACGCTTGGGGGCTAGGTGCAATCTAGTTCTTTAGGATGCTGCTAAGACCTTTGATAGTGTGAGAGGGGAATTCTTATGGGCGGTTTTACATAAATTGGGGTTTGGCCGAAAATTTATAGATCTGATAGTAAGCGGGCTTTTATATTGATCCTAAGGCTCTAAGGTGCAGTCTATTAATTTACAAATCAGCAGACGTTTATGATTGCGTAAGGGGAACAAGACCGGGATTGCCCATTGTCTCCATTGTTATTTGCCCTGGCAATTGAGCCGTTTAGCAGTCAGATTAGAGCAAACGCCCATATTGAAGGCTTTAGGAGAGGGAGGCTGGAGGGACAAAATAGCTTATACGTGATGATATCTCCTTTTTTTGGACTAATTACTGGCGGCTCATTGCCTGAGGCAATTATATGACATTAATTGCTCATGTGCTACTCTGGGTTGGACATTCTTGGGGGAAGTCTGTCTTATGCCAGTGGATGCCATGGATCAATTTTCTCTCCCCGGAGATATACATTATAGTTGTCCCATTCTTTTCTTTCTGGGTATAAATATTTCGTGAATTTACAGGGAATTTGGGAGCTGAATCTGGATCCATTGCTAGTTTAATTTAAAAATAAATTTGGATGTTGGCGTAAATTTACCATTATCGATAGCGGGAAGATCAAATCTGGTTAAAATGCATTTGGGATGCCCCTGTTGTTGTTACATCCTACATAACTCTGCAATCTGCGGCCCGAGATTCTGTTTTAAAGTCAATGCTATTTTCAGAGCCCTTTTTCTGGGGCAGGACAATGCCGGATAAAGCTAGAAAGATCTGCAATGGCAAAGGACGAGGGAGGGTTCGGCAATTCCTAATCCAGCAGTTTACTTCTTGGCAGCACAAACTGCAATATATAGAGATTTGGGATGGGGAGGGGGATAAGATTTAAAACTTGAAACTATTACGCACTATTTTTAATTCTCCCAATCTTTATGGTAAAACTGGAGGCAAAACTTTTTTAGTGCACTCCAAAAAGTTTCCACTTTATATTCTGATGCATTAAACTGTGGTGGAAAAGTACGGGTGGATTTTGGGGGGGCTTCAGAGGTGCTCATCCACTATACCGGGATTTGGAATACCTCTGGTTGTCCGAATTTTTGTGCTTCAGGGAATTTGAGTCATGGGCATCTAGGGGTCTTCAATATGTCTCTATACTGCTTAACAGATCAGGGGGTGCTTAAAAGTTTTCAGCAATTGCAAATGGATTTCCTTACCGCAAACACCGCTATACAAATACTTACAGCTTAGGCACGCTTATTAATGCAAAAATCAGACCACAATTCAATATTTAAAGCCAAGTTTACTCCAATAGATAGGGTCAAAGAACATCAAAACAACGAAGGGACTCGATTTCCAATTTATATAACTTTTATTGGCAAACTTTTTTTTAGAACAATAGATATACGTAATGAGTAGGTGGGAAGGGGAGATATTGGCCTATAGAGCTTAATATTTGGGAGGAGATATTGGAGGCCATTTACCATTGATTCAGTGAGTGAACAGCATCGATCTGTCAATTATTCTTAATACATCGAGTTTACAGAACTCCTCTTTTTCTACATAAAATTGGAATTCGGGCCTTCCTCTGTGTAATAGGTGTCTGTCACCCGGTTCTCTGATGCTATGTTCTGGCATTGCCTTAAACTGATGCGATATTGGATTTTTATTGTCCCTTGATCAGCGATATTTGCAAATTACAGTGGAGATGAATCCGTTGGTTTGTTTTTTTGGGATATGTAGGAGACTTTAACGGTCTTCAGAGGCTTGAGTAAAATCGCATATCTAGACTTTATTTATGGCAAGGGAAATTATAGAGACAAAGTTGGGATGCAGAACCTCGTCAGCACAGGAATTTGTTAATTCAAAGGAACTGGCTGATTGCTCTGGAGAGAGGGGTTTGTATTTAGCGAGGAGCCAAACTTAAGTTTAATTAAAATATGGGGCTAAATGGCTGGATATTTGTCTTGCTGCACCGAACTTAGTTAGGCAGAGGGTGTTGGGAAATCTCGGTGTAGAAGTCCTGGACTGTGTCTATGGCAGTTGTGTGGATGGAGGCCCGTCGACAGCCAGGTCAATTTTTGATTGTACAAGAACTGAATGTTATTATCTTGCATTGCTATTTGAGTGTAATGGATATTATGCTCTGAATCTGAGGATTTGGGTGGGTGGGTCTGGGTAGTGTTTTGGGGGATAAAAAGTTGAAAATTGGTCTTACATGAACATATACTGTACTCTGTTTGTACTACTTTATATCTGAACAATAAAAAGTTTATGGTTAAAAAAAAAAGACAGGATTACTGCAAATGTTTGGTATTAGGAAGACACGAATCCTAGTCTATTGTCACCTTCTCCGGGACTTTTACCCTCATTTTTTTTTTTTTGTAAAGATGCTACTTATCGTGTTTATTGACATGTTCATTTATTATAATGACTACCTTGCTATCCTTCTGTTCATTGGATTATACGACTATTCCTTTTGTGAAAACCCAATAAAATTCCCTGTGAAATAACGATTCTGGAGCATCTTTTTCTTAAAATCTGGTTGTTCTTTTCCTGTTATTTCTTCTAGAAATTTTATTACGCCCCTTCAGCGGGGGGTTACCAATTAGGGGGTGTCCATTCACAACTGACATTGCCCAATAACTACACGGGTTAGGGGCTTATGAAATAGGTGCACCACAGTGCATGTGTGAAATTTTTAAAATGCCCTAAATTTATAAATTTTTGGTTTTTTGTGTGCCATAAATGGTGTCTAAAGTTCATTGCACCTCCCCTAGGTTTTGGCGCATTAGGAACTTAGGCGTTTTAAAAATCCCCAAACATGGATAAAGGCTATAGATTGGCTGGAAATAAAAGAAAAAAGTCATTAGAATAGCATGTTGGGGAATAGAAACTGTGGTAGGGATCTTGCCTAGTGGATCACAGGTCCCAGCAATACCTGTGGTGTGCTGGCTCTTGCCGTATGTAGAATTTGGGGGAGAGCAGCAAAAAAAAATCTCAAATTTAAGGTAGAAAAAATTTAAAAAAATTTTAAAAAAATTGAACAAAAAACAACTAAGTGGGTTATTTAATGTAAAATAGTTATAGTTTTCCTTTTAAATTTTTTAAATAGATTTTATGGGAATATTTTTAATTTTTTGGGATATTATAAATTTTTATTTTAAAATTTTATATGATAACATTTTTTTTTTAAAAAATTTAAAAAAAAAAAATTTTTATATTTTTTTGATAATTATCATAAATTACTTGGAAAAAAACGGCATTTTTTCCCCCAATAGCAAATCTAGCTCCATTTTAAACTTCCCCCCCAAAAAGGCTCGGGAAGACCACTTTTTAAAAATATCTGCCGTTCGAACTAAAAAATGCCCCTAGTTTTCCGACCCACCTTTCATATTGTCTAATATTATGAGTTTTGGTTTGAAAAATTTGCCTAAAAAAACAGTTGGGCGCATTAAAAAGTGTGGATTCTTGTCCCTTTCCCCCATTAAATTAGGTCCCTTTAAACCCGTAGGGGGCAAACCCTTTGATCCCTTTTTTAGCCAAAAAGGGGGGAAAAAACCCGTTCATACATATCTCCTTTAGTTTTTAGCGGGGACACCTCCCCCCTTTGAATTTGGAAGGGGTAACCCCCCGGGGACTGATTCATTTAACCCCATTTCTAGAAAAAAAAAACAGAGGAAAAACCCCAAACACACATTTATAAGAGAAAAATGCTCCAGAATGTCAAGAAATGCCCAATTTCCCTTTTTTAAGTAAAGGGAGGGGTGATGCAATGGTTAAAATATTTGGGTACCAAAAATTTGAAATAAACCCATGCGGGAAATTTTTTTTTTGTTAGGATGGGGTCTTTTAAGATTGTTAGTGTGGCTATCAAATTGTAGTAGTGTTTTGGGCCCAAAACTACAGATTTCCCTTTGACTAAGGCTCCCCACCCCCTGGTCAAAAGCCACTGATATTTTCCCTTTATGAAGGGAAATTTTAAAGGACTCCCATTTTTTTTAAAAATTTTTCCAAAATTAATTTATTTAGGTAAAAAAACCTTTTGGGTTTGGGTTTGGGTTTAATTGATATTTTTAAAAATGTCCGGGGAAAGGCCCAAATTTTTTGAATGAGACAAATTTTCCCCCAAAAACACACAATTTGGTTTCCCTTACCAAATTTTTGGGGAATGGGTTTATGCTTTCAATTTCATGTTTGACAAGTATCAAGCTTACAGTAGCTCTAAAGCCCTTTGGTCTGTTATTGTGCTTGCCTGAAAAAAATTGAAAGGGGGAATTTTTTTGAAGGGTTTTAATGATTGATTATCGCCCCTGCGGGAAAAAAAGAATTTCCCTTTAAAAACGTACAAAAAATCTTACCAAAAAATAAAAAAATCGAAAAAAATTTCTTTTAAAAGGAAATTCCCAAAATTGGGCAAATGAATATTTATATTATTTTTTGGGGGACACTCCCTTTTATAATTTAAAGTGCTAAATCATAATTTTTTAAAAAACAAATACAAATACACCTAAAAAAATGAATTAGTATTCTTTAAATTCATGATTAGAATAATTCATATACAGTACAGAACAAAAAAGTGGGTAGATAAATGGGATTTAAATAAGTAGCTAATTTTAAAATTTCATGTGAAAAAAAACAAAAAAAAAAAAACCGGGGTGTTAAAAAAAAAAAATTTTTATAAAAAAAAAGAAAAAACAATGCTTTACACATTTTAAACCCAAATTTTGGTACCCTACTGTTAAAGAAAGAAAAACCCACAATGGTTACTGAAATAATTTGAAACAGTCAACCCCCCAAAAATAAAAAATTTGGACAAAAAATGAGGAAAAAACCCTAAAAAAAGGATTACAAATTTTTGCTGTATAGATGTTAAAATAAGGTTATCCGTAAATAAGCACCAAATTTTGTCTTCAAACTTGTAATCACCATTCCCCTACTTTTAAAAGTGTAAAAGTAGTCCCAAATTTTGTTTGGTATCGGGTGTGTACCTAAATGAGAAAGGGGAAAAGGTTTGGGGAAAGCAAATAGAGAAAAAATGTTAAAAGAAAAGGGACTAAAAGACCACCCCCCCAAGACAGTTTAAATTTTTTCCTTTTAAACAACAGTTTTTAATTATTTTTTAGGGGTTTTCCCCGGCCCATCGGTTTTGGGAAACCACAAGTAAAATTTTTGCAATTTTCTGATTTTATATATAAAACATTTAAAATTTCAAAAAAATTTCATAATAAATATTTAAAAGGGAAGGGGGTCTGATTTTAAACATTTTTTTTGTACTTTACAATTGAACCCAAAAAAAAAACATTTTAAATTTGGCTTATTGTTGCACCCTTTTTGTGAAAGCCCAAAAAAAGGGGTTGTACTTTTAAAAAATTTGGTTTTAAATTTAAATCTTACTTTCATATTTAAAAGGGGGTTTTTCCCAAAAAAATTTGAAAAAAAAACCACCCTAAACCCTTAAACTGTGTTTAAAATTTTCCCACTGTCCTATTTGTTTGCCAGAGCTAAAAGGGTTTCTTCCCACCCCCTCAGGGATCCCAGTTCAACCACTCCCAAATCACTAACCCCCTCGGGGGGGTTCACACACGGGCCAATGTAAATTGCTAAAGCAAGAGATTGAGTGAAAGTTTCATGTGACCCAAATAGACATGCCCTTCATCAGGGGGGGGATGGGAAACGGGGGTACATTTGGAGCTTTTGCGCGCGGGAAACAGTAGTGATGGTAAGTAGGGGGGTTAATTTTTTTTTCAAGAAATTTTAGATTTTGGTAGGGGGGTTTTTTAAAAAATTTTGGGGAAAAAAACCCTTAATATAATAACATCCTAAATCAACTAAAAGAAAAATTTCCTTGCCCCTTTTAAAATAAATACTATGGCCCCTTATTTAAAAATGTTTTAAACAGTAAAATGTTTTTTTCCCTCCCCCAAAAAACAACCAGTCAGTGCTCAGCTTTCATATTTATACAGCTTTGGAAAAATTAAAGCTGAGCTCTGATTGGATGCTATATAGACCAACAAAGACAATTTTACTGTTAGTTTGGATAAATGAGGCCTTATTTGTTTTATGTACTGTAGCTAATCTCCAACTTTCAATTGCTTTTGATCTAGTCACTTCTGCTTAGGTTAGTTTTATTATATGCTAAGATATTGAAACAACACTTTTATTCATTAGAAGAGATCTGGGACTAGTGGGGCTGTTTATGTTGGGTCGTGCATTTTCCAAACTGATTTAAAGGGATCCGCCTGGGGTTTGGGTAAAGGGTGGAATAGAGGTCTAATTTCACTATTCCATAACCCTTTTTTAAATAGTGTTTTCCGAAAAATGGTTACCAAAAAACCCGGAAAAATTTTAATTTAAAGGGGAAAAGTGCCCTTTAAAAAAAGACTTTTGTTTAAATCACATTTTTATGTTAAACCCCATTTTGTAGGAATTTTAAAAATCCTTTTCCATTTGTCACCTAATTTTCCCTTTTGCTGCAGAATTCCTCTTTGGCCCTATTTCGGGCAGGGTTTTTCTACAAAAAATTTTTAAACATGGGATAAATAAGTTGAATTTTGTTATTCCCTTTAAAAAAGGTTCTTTAAAAAAAGGATCCATTCCATGAATCCCACGTTAGCCTTTGGCTGACGAATTTCACCATGTGGCATCAGTCACAGGCAATTTTTAAATGCCTTCATACAGGGACGTGACTGGGGGAAAAAATAGGGTCCCCATTACAAAATGTGATTAGGGGTTTCCCCACCAAATGACAATAAAACATAATAATAAAAATATAAATAATTAATGTCATATATCAGGGAAAAACAAAAAGCAAATTATTAAAATAGCTGAAAACCACCAGCTACATGTTCTCTAGATGAAGGAACAATATTCCTGATTGGGCCGCCTCAATCTTTGGGGGCCCCAAAAGCAGCCGTTTAAAGGTTTCTTTAGTTAAAGCCCTTTTTACCCATTCCTCCGTTTAGTATTGCAGGAATTATCCCTTTTTAAAAACTAGGGGGATGGAATGTTTTTAACAGTTAAACGAAATTATAAACTATTACCCTAAGCTGTAATGGGAAAATTTTTTAAAAAAATATGTCGTAAAAAAACCCAATTTGGGGGTTTTTTATCCAAACTGACTCAGGAGAAGTTCACACTGTGTCAAAATACTGTGTTTGCTATTGGGAAATGTTTTTTTTGGTAGGGAAAAATAAACCGGATAGATCGAGGAAAGGGTTGTTGCCCCAGGCACTTTTTCATTATGGGCCGGGGGGGGTGACATTTTCAATTCTTTTTCGATAGGGCCCTTTTTCGCTTGGGCCCCGGGCCCGAACAACGAGTGATTTTTAAAAGGGGACAGTGTTAAAAAGAAACCACGCCCAGAATCAAACGGCCAAACCCCCTAAGGGTGAAATCCCCTTTTTTTAGTAAAAATTTGAAAAAAAATCAGAAAAAATGCAAAAAAAACCTTCCAAGAAACTGTGATAAGCATGTCAAAGAATACTCCAGAAAGGGTGTGCTCTGGGCTACCCCAAATGCTCCCCGCAATTAAAAAAAACCCTTTAAAATTTTCCAAAAGGGAAGGGGGAGATAAAAAAAGTAACCAAACCCCCTTTAAAAAAACATATAAAACAAACTTTTTTTTAGGGAAAAATTTTTACAAAAAAGACAGCATAACACTGAAAACGTAAAAAAAAAAAAATTTAAAAAGGTCAAAACTGATTTTTACCCCGTTTAAAGGGTTTTCCTTCAGCTTTTAGGGAAGGGGCCCGGGCACCGAAAAGCATAAGCGTCAGTTGTGGACCATATTTAATTGTTTTTTTGTTTCCCCATAATACGAAAGCTGAAATTTTTCTTTGTATTAAGTTTCCTAAAAAAAAGCTGTTTATGTATGTTTTTTAACCTTTTATGAAGGTTTCCGGACTATCTCTTCCCCTTCCCGGGAATTTTTTAAGTTTAACCCCTTCCTCGGACGTCATAATAATATGGCTTAAATTTTTTTGCCTTTGCCTTTTGAAAGCCATAACTTTTTTAATTTTCCACCCACATGACATATGAGGGCTTTTTATTTTGCGGGGAACAAATGTATTTCAAGGTTTTTTCTATTCTATAGAATATATTTGGGGAAGGGGAAAAAAAAATTTTAATAGGCCAAAATTGAAAAAAAACTCTTTTCCCATGTTTGCGGAAGGGTTTTTTTTTTTACAGTTTATTCTTCGGTTAAAAAAAGAGGTGTTATCTGTATTTTAAGGGGGTACCATCCGCAATACCCAAACATTAGGGTTTCCGTTATGTTTTGTACCTAAAAAAATTCCAAACATTTTTATTCTTGAAAATTTGCCTGCGGGCGCTTTTTGGGCACCAATAACTTTTTTTACTAACACCTAGGCGTCAGTAGGGGGCTTTTTTGCGGGCAGATGTGTATTTTTAATGCTAGCACTTTTAAAAAGGGTGCGACTTTTTTGATTTATTTTTTTTTCCCAATTTTTTTTGTACGTGAAAACAAAAAAACGCAATTTTGGGGTTTTTAATTTTTTTTTCTTCACGGTGTTCAGCGGGACAGGGTAAATTATATTTTATTTTTTTATAAGGACTTTTTGGGACGCGGCGATACCAAATATGTGTAACTTTTTTATTATTTTATTGTTTTTATTTGTAAAATGGGGAAAGGGGGGTGATTTGAACTTTTAATACTTTTTTTTTACTTTAACATTTAGTCCCCCTATGGTGCTTGACCACTAGGGGGTGCGATCGTTAATACAGCCTAATGCATTGCATAGGCTATGCATTAGGGTGTACAAAGATGGCGGTTCCCAACTTCCTGTCTGTGGTCGAAGTGGGGCAAACTGAACAGGCAGCGTCAGACCTTCACAGGCTCTGCGCTGCCTTGTTAGCCCGTCGGGACTCAGCGTCTCACCGCTGATGTCCCGATCGGCGAAAAACAGTGCGCGGCACCGCTTTTTCAGTCATTCAGACGGCGCGGCCATCTTTGCCGCGGTGCCTGATGGGTTAAACAGCGCGGGCGGGCGACTCTGCCGCCTGCGCTGAAACTGGCGGGTGTTAGCTGCAATTAGCCGCTAACACCCGGCGGCTGTGAAGCAGGATCGCGCCGCGATCCCGTTTCAAAGCCGCTTACCGGCGTTTTGACGTACTCATACGTCAAACGTCGGTAAGGGGTTAAAGAGAACCTGTCACATAGATTATGCCCCCCCTTGCTGAGGACAGCAAACATTAGTGACATACATGCTGTTTCCAGCGATGTGTCCCTTATTCTGTAAGATGCTTTCGTTTTAGAATATGTAATTCTCAAATAAATCTGTCAGTTTTCAGCCAGAAAAGAATCAGGCTTTTCATGAAAAGAGTCCGTTTAATTCACGACCCTCCCACCTTCCAACTGATAAGCCTATTACTTTGAATAGGTAGAAACATGTGAATAACTGTCAGCTAGCATTGGGTGAGCGGGGCTAACAGCTGCTCATGAGTAAGCTGGACTATTTTATGACTGCAAACTGCCAAATTTGACCATTAAATACTCTAAAACTACAGTATCTTACAGAATAAGGGACACAGTGCTGGAAACAGCATGTCTGACACTAGCTTGTGCTGTCCTCAGCCAGGGGGGCATGATCTATGTGACAGGTTCTCTTTAACATTAAAACGGGCTTTGCTGCCCAAAGCAACCAGTCAGAGCAAATCTTTCATTTTTTAAACTGCTCTGGAAAAGCGAAAGCTGAGCTCTGATTGTTTGCTATTAGCAACAAACAAAATTTTTACAATTTGAGAGTTTAAATAAATGAGACCCATTGTATCCTTTAAAATGATCTCATATAATCTATTGGTGCCATTGTTGTGCAACCATCACAGCCTCCAGCTAACATTGATGTCAGTAACTTTCCATGGTGTATACATTAAAAGCAGGCCAAAATATGATGTGACAACCTCCTTAAAAGAATACCTAAGGAGAATTTCCTCCAGCACCCATTAACATTGTCTAGTTATATATAGTTAGGTCCATATATATTTGGATACTGACACAAAATTAGTTTTTTTAACTGTTTACTGAAACATATTCAGGTTATAATTATATAATCTACATGGACATAAAGTCCAGACTTTCAGCTTTCATTTGAGGGTATCCACATTAAAATTGGATGAAGGGTTTATGTGTTTCAGCTCCTTAACATGTGTCACCCAGTTTTTAAAGGGACCAAAAGTAATTGGACAATTGACTCAAAGGTTGTTTCATGGGCAGGTGTGGGCAATTCCTTCGTTATGTCATTCTCAATTAAGCAGATAAAAGGCCTGGAGTTGATTTGAGGTGTGGTGCTTGCATTTGGAAGATATTGCTGTGAAGAAAACATGCAGTCAAAAGAGCTCTCCATGCAGGTGAAACAAGCCATCCTTAAGCTGCGAAAACAGAAAAAAACCCATCTGAGAAATTACTACAATTTAGGAGTGGCCAAATCTACAGTTTGGTACATCCTGAGAAAGAAAGCACTGGTGAACTCATCAATGCAAAAAGACCTGGATGCCCACAGAAGACAACAGTCGTGGATGATCGCAGAGTAATTTCCATGGTGAAGACAAACCCCTTCACAACAGCCAACCAAGTGAACAACACAGAATGTATTCATATCAATATCCAAATTCACCATAAAAAGAAGACTGCATGAAAGTAAATACAGAGGGTTCACTGCAAGGTGCAAGCCACTCATGAGCCTCAAGAATAAAAAGGCTTGACTGGACTTTGCTAAAAAGCATCTAAAAAAACCAGCACAGCTCTGGAAGAATATTCTTTGGACAGATGAAACCAAGATCAACCTCTACCAGAATGATGTAAAGAAACAAGTATGGGGAATGTATGGTACAGCTCATGATCCTAAGCATACCACATCATTTGTAAAACACGCTGGGGCAGGGGAGGGCTCGGCATGCTGGCGCCAGGGGCACTGGTCACTATGTTTTTTTGATGAGGTGACATAAGACAGAAGCACCCAGTTTAATTCGAGGAAATTCAGAGACAACTGGGCTCAAATCCAGCCAAAACGATTTTTGGGGCGTTTCATAATACGAGGGAAAATGATTCTAAACAAAACAAAGTAACCCCAGGATTTTTAATTAAAGCAAAAAAATAGAATATTTTTTGAGTGGCCAAATCACACCGATCTCAACCCAATTGAGCATGAATTTCACTTTTTAAAAAACTAAACTTTAGACAGAAAGGCCACCAAAAAACTAAAAACGCTGCTTAAAAGTCTGGCAGACATAAAAAGGGGGAAAAGTTCTGGGATGTCCATGAGTTCAAGTTTCGGGCAGTCATTGCCAACAACGGGTTTTCAACATTATTAGAAATGAACTTTTTAATTACAATTATTTCATTGTCTGTTTTATTTTTGAGCCCCTGAAATAAGGTTTGTGTTTAAAAAAGCTTTATTCTTCACATTTTTATCAATTTTTTTGTTCACCCAAATGAATTAAAGCGGGCGGGCTGAACTTAACTGCATCGTTTTTCTTCGAATTTCTTTGGGGAAATATACAAACCAAAAATTAGAACAATTTTCTGCCCCAAATATTTAGGGACCTAACTGTATCAAACGGGGGCAGGAGAGCATCATTGTATAATCAGGTACTTTCGCCCTCAAATGTCCCTGGCATCCAGTGATAAAAAGGCGACTATCCTTTTTTTTCACATGGATGTAACCAATTTTATGTCACAAGCACAGAAAACGATTTTCTGGGTTTCAGAATTTTGAAACCGCGAAAATCTGATGGGAAAAAAAGCCAATAGACTTACAAAAACAACCTGTAGTCTACACGAAATTCTTTTCTGCTTTTTTTTGCACCGGCTTTTAGGAAAAACCACCGGTGTCCCGAGAAAAAATTTTCACAGAAGTCTATATAAAATGCGGGCGTATGTAGCCATCTTTTTTCGAATTTTTTTTGGGGCATTTTGAGAAAAACCACCCCGGGGGTTTTTAAAAATTTTGTTTAATTTAAAAAAAATGCTGAAAACCTTTCAAAAAACCAAAAAGTTTACAAAAAAAGTGACAAAAAACAAACCGCCCCAAAAAACGGTTGTTTTTTTTTTTCCTCGTTTTTTTTACAAGAACTTTACAAAAAAATCAGTTTTATGAAAGATTTTTTGGGATTTGGTTTTTTGGAGTTTTTGTCCTATGCTGTGTGGCCCCCCCTGTAAACTTTTTTACTCATCGTCCCTGGAGAAGATATAGCAAAGGAAGTAGAACTTTTTGCATTTTTAAAAGAGAAAAATTCAAAGGGCTTGACTTTTTATTGAAATTCATATGTCAAAGAGTAACACTGAGTTTTGGGGGAAAAGAATGAAATATTTTTATAAGTGAGAAAGATATACAAACCATAAAAAAATCCCTGGATACTGTACCTGAGGGGAAAGAACCACTGATGCCCATTGTTCGAGAATGGGTTTCCTGTCCAAATAGTGAGGACAACAAATTGTTTTAAGGGGAGGTATTACATTAGGAAGTAAACAAAGGGTTACCAAAAA